>WOVY01000398.1:0-52442 GCA_013436015.1 Rhipicephalus annulatus | reverse complement strand
AGGTTGATATGTCACTTTAATATCAGTACGACGTTACGAGACGGACGTACATTTTTGCCGTACATGACGTCATGTCATTAGTGCTATGTTCGCAATGTCATTTTACCTTCGTAGTCTATTCACGTCACGTGATAACCATTCGGTATATGTGGAGCTAGCAAAACGACCATGCAGTCATAATTTATGATACGCACGTAATAATTATCGTGATTAGCGTGTCATTTACTTTCGTCATCCATTCTCGTCCCCTAATAACAATTTTTTATATGTGGTGCTAGCGGAACGGACGCGAGCACGCTAAAAGCGTAGCTCGTAGTGATGTATTTGCGTGACACACATGTCATGATTATCATGTTTGGACGTGTCATTTTCTTTTGTATCATTCATGTCACGTGATACTAAATTTGGTATATGTTGAGCTAGGCGAAACGGCCACCAGCGTGCTATAAGCGTATCATGTCATGTTTACACAACACGCATGCCATGATTATCATGTTTGGACGTTGTCATTTACCTTCGTCATAAATGCATTTCACGTAATACCGATTCAGAATATGTGGAGCTAGCGAAACGACCATGTAGTCATATTTCATGACAAGCATGTCATGATTATCATGTTTTGACGGGTCATTTATTTTCGTCGTCCGTTCGCGTTACGTAATACTAAATTGGTATGTTTGAAGCTAGTGAAAGGGCCACGAGATCATCATGAGTGTTGTATGTAGTCAGTTTGTTACATGACATGCATTCATGATTTCCGCGTAAGGGTCTGTCACTTGCGTTCGCCAAGCAGTCATGTCGTACCATACCAGTTTCTGATCTGATCGAAACCACCACAAGAGCAGCAACACCTTGAAATGCAAATTTTGACATTTATGACATACATGTCATTATTTTCATGTCATGACTAGTCAGTAATATTAGTCATACAGTCATGTTTTGCCATACCAATTTTGGTATTGATACCATTATTGAAACAGCCAAGAGAGCAGAAAGTCACGAGCGTCTAGATAGATAGATAAATAGATAGTAAGATAGATAGATAGATAGATATATAGATAGATAGATAATAGATAGATAGATAGTAGATAGATAGTTCGATAGATAGATAGATAGATGCACTCAAAGTCACCAAATTTCGCTAGGAAATGGTTCGCATTTAGTATTACAAATTGACGTGTACATTCGAATGGAGATGCGTATGGTCTATAAGTGCTCATGCGTAAATTAATAACTACGCGTAGACGCTGAAACGGCAGTGCTTCCTGTGGAGTCCCCAGAAGGCACTGATTCCCTTGTGCTGTGCGATTTTTCTTCTACGCAGTTCTTCTTCGTAAGGAGGAGGAGGGTTGAAGGAGGAAGGGCTGGGTGGTTAGCCAGTTCTCAGACCAGCTGGCTACCCTCTGCTGGGGAAGGGGGTAAGGGGAATAAAAGGATAGAGAAAAGAGACGTTGAAGAACGCCTTAGACCACTTGCCTGCAAGAAGTGCAACAATGCTCTCGCCTTGCGTGCCGATAATGGTCTCGGCCAGTGCCCTAATGCCCTTCTTCCGACAATTGGCGATTGTCTTGTATGTCTCAAACTTTCGACAGTTCTTGTTTTGACGCACTGAAGCGAGGACGTTCGCCGAGAAAATGGAAAAATGTGTCCGCGCAGCCACAGTTGTCGCATGTTTCGGCTGCTGGTCATTCCGATTCGAAACATATGTGCATTCCTTAAGGGCACCCCAATCCTCAGCTCCTCAGCTCTGGTTATTCCTGGTGGAAGACAGAGCTGTAGTTGTGGGTCCAATTCACAAAGGCGGACATTGGTGAATGCCGGTGAATTCCACTGAGCGCGTGTTAGTTCTCGTGCTAGTGATCGAAGGCTAGTAGCGGCATCCGTTCTTGATAATGGTATAGCTGCACGAAGGGCATCATTATGAGCATCCTCTGCTACATCTGCACGATCGTCTCTATCGATGCTGCAATAGCCCGGTATTCATTGATACGCTATGTCTGGTTGTTCTCTATAGCCCGGTGATGAAGCAGTCTTTTTGCAGCGACTAGCTGTTCATTTTGTCTATAACGATATGGCGAGGCAATGCCCTGGAGGGCTGCTGTAGAGTCCAATAAGATTGACCATGTCTGCTGCGGGTTCTTCAACTAGGAACTCCAGGGCGGCATGAATGGCGGCAAGTTCTGAAGTCTTGGATGAGGTCAGATGCGAGTCACTGCTGAGGATGCACATCTCGGAAGCCCGAGGCATATTCTCAGTGCCTAAGCTTGTATTGACTGGAGGACACGTACGTTTGTTATTCGAGTATTGCCGAACACAGGTAGGCTATAGCGCATGAAACTGAGAAAACGTGCAGTGTAGAGTTGAAGCGTGGCTCGTATACCGATGCACCCTAAGAGTTTGCCGCAAGAATCCTTAGAAAGTGGGTTATCATGGTGAGTTTCTTTTTCATGAAAGCGCTGTGAGGGCTCCAGGACAAGTCCAGATATATTATTATTCTCAGGAAACCGTGTTTTTTTTGATAGCTGATTGTGTGTTTATTAGTTTTGACGACGTATGGGGTCATTGCCTTGCGCAAAAATGCAACCACTGAGCTATTAGTAAATGATTGCTCAAGTCTTCGTCCTTAACGGTAGTTTGACGTCAGTGTAGCCGCTCTCTGAAGCCTGTCTCGTTCGTGTAGAAGCGTGACCACTGATGCCCAGATGCAGATGTCGTCTGCGTAGATCGAGAGCTGCACGGATTACGGCAGAACGTCAACGAAGCCGATGAGTGCAAGGCTGAAAAGTATGGGACTTAAGACCCCACGTTGAGGTACCCCATGATAAGTATAATGGTGCCTTGTTTCACCATCTTCTGTCTGAACAAAGAAGGTTCTGTCCTTCGAGTAACTGTAGATCTATTGGTAGACGCGGCCCCCCACTCCAATGTTGCCCAAGGTGTCAAAGATGGTTTCAAGCAATACATTGTCATATGCGCCCTTGACATCCAAGAACACTGCCGTTGATAATCTCTTTAGGCTTTTCTGCTGTTGTACAGACGTGACAAGGTCAACAAAATATTCTATGGAAGACCATCCACATCGAAAGCCGGTCAAAACATGGGATATATGTTTTGTTCCAGGTACCACTCCAGGCGATTCAGCACCATTTTCACAATCACCTTTTCAAAACAGCCTGCAAGCGCGATGGGGCGATAAGAGGCCATGTTCAATGGCGATTTGCCTGGTTTGAGCAGGGGCACAAGGCGGCTGCGATTTCACGAAGGAGGAACCAAACCGTTGGTCCACGAGCCATTGAATGCAGCTAAAAGGCACGCCGAGCTGTTTGTCCTAGGCTAGCAAGGGCTACGTAAGTGACTCCATCGCGTCCAGGAGATGATGAGTGCTTGCTGCCAGTGCTGCTTGTAGCTCCTTAGAGAAAACATAATGTACATCCGAGGGTCTCTGGACAACGGTGCTTTTCGTAGGTTACTCACGGTGATTGCAGTCCCCTTGTTGGCAACCCTGACGCAGAAGTATTCTGCTACATCGATTTCACGTCGGCTTAGGTGGGGAGCAAGACATTAGAATGGGCGATGTTGTTGTGGCAATGTTCCTAGGCCACGGATTAGTCTCCATATTTGCGAAAGAGGTTTGTGGGGATTGAGCGACTCACATAATGACTTTCATCGTAGTGACTGTAGAGCATTTATTCGACGTTGAGTCTTCTTTTGTAGACGTCTCGTCTTCATCAAACCGTAGATGAATTTGGTGGGCCTATAACGTCGTTCGGCATGACGACGAATTGCTCGAAGTCGCTCCAACTCCATTTCATATCCGCTAAAATTTGACAAAACTCCACAACTACACTTTGCCTCTTGGATAGCGGCTTTCATTATACCTTCGAGGCTTTTAAGAGAACCTTCTCGGTTTCCCTCACTTTGCTTCTTTGTGGATGACCTGTACTTTGACCAGTCGACCCGTGAAGAGGAAGTGATCTGCAACTTGCTTAGCCTCTTGATTTTTGTATAGGTGATTCATTTATTCAAGCGCATGCTGTTGAGCTATAGCATACGTGGGCCAAACACGAGCCATTGCACACGTGTTCATTAGTGCTCGTGAATCTCTAAATATGCACATTTTTGTACGACCAGCCTACTTAGAGATCACGGGGAATGCGAAGTATTACTTAGGGTGCTGTCCTTCCTGAAAACGGGGTCTGTTCCGCATTGAAGCGTATATCAGCTCCGCAGCGTTTTAGAGGCTGTGGTCTTAGAAGATTGATTTTCGACCGCATGGAGCATTGACTGTCGACGTTCGTGAGCACTTGTGAATGACGCTCTACTTAGATTCAGCGCTCTAAGGTGGCGCAATCTCTAGTTTTCTAAAATAACTAGAATAGACTCTGGTGCTGCGACTGTTCAGTGACCATGGGAAAGATATGTAGTACACAAATTTGCCTATTTTTGTGCTTGCGGGCTTCGAACATAAAAGAACGGACGAGTCTGAACTTCGTGATCCTATTTGAACTCGTGAGCTTAAAATGTTAAGGTGGTGAAGTGCAACTGCTGAGAATTTTTGGGTACCAAAGCAGTGGTCTTCGCACATCTCTAAGCCATTATTGTTTCACCATGCAAGCCTTTCATGCGATTATCCTGCCGTGGTTATCAACTTGCTTAGTTGGCTTGGTGCAAGTAGGTGCGCCGCTACTGACAACAAACTTCGTCAGTGTAGCCGTTCAACACATGCGGAACATTCACTCCCCCTGGGTACTCTTTGATGATCGACCAGGCCCATCGACAACAACAGCAATCACCATGGACAGCTCTGAGAAGAAACACCTGGACGCCAAATACAGTGGGCACGAGAGCAGTAGTCTTCGCACACATTTATGCCACTATTTCGTCGCCATGCAGGTGTGTACTTCTTCACTACGCGCTAGAAGATCTAACAACATCTGTTTACTGCTCTTACCGCGCCCACGGATGCCGTGCGAGACTCAGTGCGAATGTTCTTTAATGGCTTACACTTTGTTTTGTTCCGGCGATATTGAAACTAACCCTGCGCCCAATACCCGAACCACAGCACAAAGACTGAGCCGTGAACACTGTTAAAGAATTGAAGCTTTTATTCCGTATGTGTAAAGATGTGGACTCGCGTTTTTTACAGAGCTTGAAGTGTCAGTCGGAGCTTGCTACTTATGTCAAAGCAATTAAAGCCGGACAAAGAAACAATCATGCTTAAATTAATGGTATATGGAAGCGAGTAGACGAACTGGAAGAAAAAAATCTAATAAACTGGGTAGCATGGTGGGAGAACTAACAAGTATGCAAAAAAGTGTGAAAAAACTAACTGACGAGTATTCCCATGTGCAATCAAGACTAACCAAGCTAGAGGACAGGTCGAATAGGGACAATTTGATCTTTCATGGAGTTTCAGACTCAAAAAAAAGAACCTGGCGTCATACCGAAGCAAAAGTGATTAATTTTATTTTGCTGTTCTTGACAGTTTTCCAAGGCAGTCATTTAAAAGCATGCACCATTTGGGCAACCACTCACCTACTAAATGCCACCCCATTATCGCCAAGTTCCCTGACTTCAAAACAAAAGGGAAAGTACTGTCACTGCACAATCAACTAAAGACTAAAAACATCTAAGTCGGCGAAGATATTTCTGTTTCAACGGGGCAGGCACGTAAAAAAGCCTAATGATGATTGATTGATATGTGGGGTTTAACGTCCAAAAACTACCATATGATTATGAGTGACGTTGTAGTGGAGGATTCCGGAAATTTCGACCACCTGGGGCTCTCTAACGTGCACCCAGATCTGAGCGCACGGGCCTACAGCATTTCCGCCTCTATCGGCGATGCAGCCGCCACAGCCGGAATTTGATCCCGCGACCTGCGGGTCAGCAGCCGAGTACCTTAGCCACTTGACCACCGTGGCGGGGCGTACTCGGCTGCTGACCCGTAGGTCGCGGGTTCGAATCCCGGCTGCGGCGGCTGCATTTCTGATGGAGGCGGAAATATCGTAGGCCCGTGTGCTCAGATTTGGGTGCACGTTTAAGAACCCCAGGTGGTCAAAATTTCCGGAGACGTCCACTACGGCGTCTCTCATAATCATATGGTGGTTTCGGGAAGTTAAACCCCACAAAACAATCATCAATGTGTTACAAGTTAATACTAATTAAAAATTTTACATGTATTTTCTATGGAGTGCAATAAAGTTATAGATGTAAGAAAACGTACCGATTTATCAAAAGCTGACAGATAATGCGCGGGCTTCTTAACGAAACGCATTTACATAGGGTTGCGCCAGGGTAGGTGAATGAAAATTATACCTTCAGGTATCCGTTCATTTTTCTAACGTTAGAAGTGTACTAAACAAAACTCTTTACCATTAGCTATTGATACATGCATTGAAAAGATAATTGCTTTGATTGAAACGTGGCTTCATGTACATGAGAACCGAAAGTTGGGGTAGTTGGTGGTTTGTGTTTGGATGTAAAAACAGAGCAAATATACAAAGACAGATTGCACTTGCCCGCTCATTACAAGGAGTGTGGCTGCCATCCATCGGTGGACAAAAGCATTTGTTTTTTTTTGGCCATCCGGACAATTGTACTAGAGAGGTTATGGAGTCTCTTTACATTGAAATTGAGAGGGAAAGATGCGTGAGCAAACGGTCAGTGGCACTTGGCTAAAATAAGGTTGGATGCCTGGGTTCAGCGCTGTCGGGTTAAAGTGATTGTTAGTATTTCCGATGGTCACGCATGTTTTTGCAAGTACGTGTGATCATTATTTTTTTTTGCTTTTCCTTCTTTGAGTGTTCACGTAAGTGTCGATTTTTTGTGATTACGTTCTTTTTTGTACCCTGTTAGCTACCATGTTGTGCCATGTGACTACGTCTTCGGTCTGATTTATGTTTGTGTTCCTTTTAATATAAATTATTTGCAAGTTCAGCACTTTGTCGTCTCTAATTCCGTGTTTGTATGTTTTTTTCGCTGTTTTTACAGCCAATCGTGCACATGTCCGTGATCAAGAAATCTTGGATGACGCAAACCATTCTCGCATATACCATTGAGATCGGATGGGAGGTGGCATTCTTTTCAACGAAGCATTCCTTCTTGCTGTATCAATATTATTAGAAAACTAGCGCTAGTTTGAGCTATAGTAACCATCGGCAACCACAATATAATATTAGAAATACGCTATCGATTTCCGTCTTTACTTTTGCATTTGCCGATGAACTTCTTGACGCAACTCTATTGTGTGCACACGATCTTTATCACATCCTTTGTTTCTGCTCGGATATTTTAACTTTTTTAATTATGGAATGCAAACGCATCTTACTCATTAACATCTTCGTCACAGCCGAGAGAATTCATTAACCTATGTTGAGTGTTTTCTTCGACAAAAGTAGTAACGTCCCTAGGGCAACTACTAGCAGTGCTAAGATTCCCTATCTGATATTAACAAATCAACCAGACTTTGTTGCCGCTATAACCTGTACACCAGGCATTAGTGGTCAATCATTACTATCATTTTCATTTAATGCACCCTGTGCTAAAGCAGATAAAAAATAAAACGATACACCACAGTAAGAAAGCAAATTTTGAAACGATTAAGAGTGAACTATCAGATCTTCTAGACACATTTTTGAGCAGTTTGAATAACAGTTCAGTGCAGTCTAACTGGAATAAATTTGCAGGTGATGCTGATCGACAAATCATGAAGTATACTCCTTGCCGTACCGTCATATCAAACGCGCGTGTGTCATGGTAGAAAGCTCACATCAAACGTTTATATAACAAAAAGAAACGTTTTTATCGTGCCGCAAAATGTTTACTGAATAAGCACCCCCGGTTGCTGCCTACAAATCTGCATCATACATCTACATATCTGCAATTAAATCACCTATTGATAACTTTCTTAATAACGCTTTTCCGTCTATGTTACAAACTAACGCAAAAAGTTCTGCCGAGTAAATAGGCCGCTGTCCGACAGCCATATTTCCTTGATTGACTCATTCGGTAACGAAATTAGTGAAGGTCATTGCGCTGCTGTTCCTAACAAATATTTAATCGAAAACTTTTCTTTAGAAAACCGCAATAATTTACCTAGCGCAATTAACACAATTATTCACCCATGTCATTAATGATTATTGGAACCGTTGGAGTTCTACGCCTCATTGAATCACTTAAAATGATTCGCCTCCTTGTTATGATGGCAATAATACAATTCTTTTATAAAAGTACTTGCGCTTACGATTCTATATTACTAAAAAAAGTTTTCCAACAGTCACTGCATACTTCTACCATTCCTAGTCAATGAAAAAATCGGCAAAGTCGTTCTACTCTATAGATCTGGTAATAAACACTGTTCGAACAATTATCGTCCCACTTATTTAATTAGTATATTTAGAAAGAGAGTAAAGTTTTTGAAATCAAATTCATTTTTAACTTCTGCACAACATAGCTTTCGTAAAAAAGTATTGTGAAACACAGTTATTAGCAGTCACTCATCACTTACATCCGATTCTTAAAAAATTATAACATGCCGACTGCAATTTTCTAGGTTTCTCAAGAGCTTTTGACAAGGTTTGCCATAGACTGCTACTTTACAAGCCGCACCAACTAAGTCTTGACGCTAACAAACTGTGGATTGAGTGCTTTCTCACTAAGAAAGCACAATTCGTTACTGCAACAGTTACAATTCATCTTTTCACGTAGTTCATTCCGGCATTCTGCAAGGATTTGTCATTGGCTTCCTGTTCTTTTTATTTATTTTAAACACCTCTCATCAATTGTATCAACAAACGTTCATTTTTTTGCTGATGACTGTGTGATTTTTCAAGAAACTACTAATGATAATGACATAAACATATTGCAAGCGGATTTCAACGCTATATATAACTGGAGTACGTGAAAATTAGCGCATCGACCACAACACTGAGTGCAAAATCATGTGTTTATCAAAAACCTCTACTACTTCACCTATTTACTTTCATAATAACATTCTTCTGGATTCTTATAGCTCCAATAAATATCCTAGAGTTCACATAACAACTATTCTAAACTGGTCACCTCATACTGAATACATAATAATCAATGCTACCCGCATACTTGGCTATTTACGACGTAGCTTTTTTAATGCTCCATGTGGCTTAAAACTGCAGCTTTATAAAACACTAATACGCTCTAAACAAGAATATGCTACAGCAATGTGGGACCCGACCTATCATAATCTGGTAACTTCTGTTCCACTTGTTTAGAAGAACTCCATTCGTTTTATATTCTATAATTATAATAGAACCAGGAGTATTTCCACCAGGAAAAGTTTTCTTGCACTCCGTTTTTGAACACGTACCATCATCTCTTCTTGCATGACGAACTACTTCTTCAACCTTAGCAAATATCTCACCGCTTTGTTCACTATGTTAAAGTAGGTATCCCTTCATGCAACACCAAAACGTTTTTCAATTCATTTTTGCCTCGAGCATCAAAGGAGTGCAACAGACTTCCTGGTGCCATTATCGCGATAAGTGATAACAACCTTGTCCGCGATACATCAGCTAACATTGTATAATAACATTTTTTGTTGAATTGGTATAAATGTGTTCTGTGCTGTTTTAGCTAAGACATATTAATATATAAATGTATTTGAAAATATTGTATTTAGAAGAGATCTCTTTTAGCGATTTAACCATAATCACTGATTTTTGTTCAGTTTATCTTTTTGTAACAACGCACCCCCCTCTGTAATGCCATTTGACATTGAGGGTAAAATAAATACATAAATATTGTTACTGAATATGTGATTTGGGTATGAGCCGGTGGGTAGCGGGGAACAGGCAGATTGGAGAAGAGGACTTTCGGCTAGCGAGATAGGCCTCCTCTGTCAAAGATTTCGAGCATTTGAGCTATTGCTGGAATAAACAGTGGCGTGTATCTCGCCAGTTAGAGGTCACTTATACCAGATTGCTCTGTGCAGTTCCGCAACTAAATTATTACCTTAACAAAGCTCGACTCAAAGCGTCGCCGCTGTGCATTTGGTGCAATGAAATTGAAACAATTGAACATTTATTTTTATTCTGCCATCGTTATTCTTATCGGAGGAAAAGAATTTTAGTAGCTTCGTTACAAACGCTAGGAATGCAAGCAAATCTACCAGTAATTTTATCACTTGGCGGAACTTCATTTGGTTACTGCCGCAGGGATGTATGCTCCACTGTGTTTGATTACATCAACGCAACTAAAAGATTACCGCGCTAGTGAACCCCAACCTTTTCAGATCTTTAGTTTATAACTCGTAGTTTTGTCTATCAAAAACAATAGATGGTTTGACCGCTTGCTCAGTAAACATTTTTGTTTTTTTGTAGTATTATTTAAAATATTTTTCAGATTGGCTTCATTTTCTGTTTAGTATCATTTAAGTGTCCTGCCGCCCGGTTCTTGGCCTATCCCCCTTTGTGGGTGAGCGCCATCGATAAGAGTTCATCATCATCATCATCATCTTGCAGCATCGCTGGTGTGCCAGCTCCCAGAGACGCAACATATGTTGTCGTTGTCTGAGCAGCTCGGCAGGTATTTGCCACCGGAGTGGAACTTCACACCACGCACCCAGTTGTCGTGGCCCACAAGGGTGAATACGGCCAGGCCCGTGCTGACGTCCCAGAGCTTAGTGGTTTTGTCCCGCTAGCCCAATGTCAGGAAGAGTCCAGTGCCCTGGGCGCGGCCTGCGCCACTGCCAGCCAGTCGACGGTTGCTGTCTCCGCTGCCGTTGCCTCCCAGGTGCGGATGGGTGCTCTCGGGTGCCTACGTGATGCACTCCACCACGTGGTCGTGCTCCCGAAGCTCCAGCTTGCACTCCTTGGTGCCCACCACCCACACACGAACCGTGTGGTCATTAGAACAGCTGGCCAAGAGGGAGCCATCGGAGTTGACTCTGACCATGCGCACCCATTCCCGATGGCCTGTGAACGTCTCGACACAGTACCCCGTGGATACCTCCCACAACTTGATGGTCTTGACTCTCGAGCAGGACACCACATGGTCACCGCTTGGCAGGAAGGACCCTGACGACACGTTGTGGTCGTGTCCGTGCATTGTACGAATACACTCATATGTCTGGAAATTCCACAATTTTATGATCATGTCTGCTGAACAAGACACTAGAAACTTCCAAGTGTGGCCGAACCACAAGTCTTGCACAGACAGAGTTCGTGTGGCACTATAGCGTTCGTTCGAAGGCTCCAGTCTCGTAATTCGAGACCTTGATAGAGGCGTCTTCTGAGGCGGAGACGACCACGTTGTAGAAAGGTTGTAAGGCCACCCGGTTGTAGGCCACCCGGCGAAACGAGGTGCTCCAGCATGCCGTTTGTCAACTAGTGCGAAAGGGGCGAATGCAAATGTTATAGCCTGCATGTCGGCAAATGGCCTTCTCCACTGGACAATTGCCGACAAGGTCCACTGGGCTGTATTCAACGACTTTCTTGCAGAAGTGTCGAGTAAAGTTTCACAGCAGGAACCAGGAATACAGGCAGTGTTCCTGTTTGACAACGCACCAGCGCACCGCTGCGCCGAACAGGCTGTCGTCGCGGCAAGCGACCACACAGTCAAGTGGCTACCGCCATACAGCCCTTTCTTCAATCCGATTGAGGAGCTCTTCTCAAAGTTCAAGGCAGGTGTAAAGGGATTCCTAAGCGAGCGGAGGGATGATCTCCTCACGACACCGGAAGGGATCTCCAAGGAAGAACATCGCCGTGCTCTGCTGGTTGAGGCCGCGGGGCGCTCTATGCAGCACATCCAGCGTGTGGACTGTGCCGCTTATGATAGGCACAATTACACTTTTGTACAAGCTGCCGTCGACTGCCTTGATATGTAGAACACTGCTCAGCAGCACATCTATGGGTGCGTGTTTATGAAAATTGCTTTGCCTGTATAATAATAAATTTTGTTTCTCACGGACTTGCCCCAGTTCTCTTTCATCACCCATTTCATAACCACTTTGACGAGCTCGACGTTATCAGAACAACAATTTTTTTCTTGAGGTACGGTAGATGTTTTAAACGGGCATCATCTTTGCTTCGGCGTTGCGAAAACATGTCAGGTAGGTCGTAACTATAGAGGCCAGCTCTATAGGCACTGAAAAACCGGGATTTAGGCACCATTATTAGGTGGCCAAAACACTCTTTCAGGCTTCCAAAATTGTGAATATAGGCAGAATAATCTTTGACAAAACTAAAATTTTCCAATCAACAGGTGTGGTATCTGTCTCTACGACATGAAAGCAAGCAAAAATGTTCTAGTTTATAATTGTACAAACGGGTAATGATTTAGCATAAACATGCGTTTTTCCGCGGGGTTCGCAGAATACGGTCTCTCCATTTCTAGTTCAGCATGGTCAGTTAAGGGTGCACCATCGTAGAAATATGCTTCTGGGTCTCTTTCTGTGTGCTTTAGCTAAGAAGGGCTATACATGCGCAAATAGTCAGGTGCCAGGCGCCAGGAAGGATTTTTTTGTGGCGTATTAACTTGGCCTAACCACACAGGCTCAATTTTTCTTCTGTCTGTGAACACTTTAAGGGTCGTTACACAAACTTAAGAGTTTTGAGAAGCGTAAAGGAATGAATGCACTGAGCGCTCAAGATCTCATTTACCAAGATTTTCAGTACTACGCGTGGCATAAAGAGGTGATAGGCCAATCTGAACACGGCTTCACCTTCGTCTCATGGGCGTGCGCCCCAACATGGTGAAGGTGATAGAATGGTCCTGCCTATGTCAAAGTAGTACGTGACACTGCGAGAGCTATTTGAGACGTGTTTAATTTGTAGAAACTGTTGCCTAAATAGAAGCATGAAAGTTTACAAAAATGTTAGAACACACAGGCGAAATCTATTCGCCTTATTATTTTAATTTCATATCGAGAGAGACGCGACACTAAGGTGCCTCCATTTTGTTTGCGTTGGTGTTCTCGCAGTTTGCGCATTGTGTCGGGGCCAGCATTCACAACGCTGGGCGTGGTTTTGGTGTATCGTCCCTAGCAGAAGATGCAGCGGTGTGACGCTGTGTATCGGGGTAAGGATATGTTATCCAAGCCAGCCTCTCCAAACGTGCGCGCAGATAGGAATCCATCCCACAAAAACTCGCAGTACAATAAAAAAGAACATCGAGACGGCAGAACACCGCTTGCACGCACGGGCTGACATGGGCATCTCATGCGAGTGCAGGTTACGCGCGCATGACGTGCTCATGCACGTCATGTGATGCTCCAGCTCCGAGTGAATTTCATACCAATAGCGGGGAAGGAATTGGACTTACGAAGTCTTCTTAGAGTTTGTGGCGAAGGTTTCAAGCTCACCTCCTGAGATTATTCTTTCGCCGCTTCTAATGATCAATTTAAAATTTCTAGTGACACAAACCTTTTCATTGGGCAGGCAACATTTTCCACTGCCTAAATAAATATTTTCAGGTGACCCAGTGAAGCACCACATGTAAATGACAAACGAAAAACAAAAACTACATAGATATTGCTTTTTTTATCTGCACTCTACTTCCTTACTTCCCCTGATGACTCTCCACAGTTTCGCATTCATTCTTCATCTTCCTGCCGCTGCATAGAGGCACCTCCTGCTGCCTACGCATCTGAGCGCACACTGGAAAGAGGCTGAGCAGAAGACGCGACATGGATGGTATACATGTGTAGAGGCTAGTCTACGTCCCTCTTGGCTAAAATGCCTTCTGAGTTTGACAGTTCTAAACGTAACTCGTGAAATAAAGAGTAGTTTGCACCACACAGTGTCCCGAAACCTATATTTTGCCTGGTAACATGAATACTGGGCTCAGTGGTACTTGAAAGCAAAATTTCAGGTTAAATAGCGTTTATATAGGCATCGATTTTGAAAACAGACATTTACAGGCACCTATACGAATTGAGGCTACAACGCCCGAAATAGGTATATATAGGCAGTATAAAAGCACTATAAAAGCTCTCCTCGCCCTCTAATTTGTGCTCACATGTCAAAATGACACGATATGAGCACAAGAAACGAAACAGGCGTTTGCATATAATTCGGCTATAGTCATAACACTGTATATCCTTAATCAAGCATAAGACGCACGGTCTGCCTGCTCCAAAGCTTGCTACAAAAAGATTTGTCTTTCCACTCCTTCGGCTCAACAATTATTTCATCTGGTTATCCTGTGAAACAAATCCGTTGTACTAGAGGGCAATCCCCATACTTGATATACATACTATTGCTATTTGCAACTGGCCATTTGCTGATGCGCCATTCAATGCGGTGGCTGACTCGTGCCTTCCTTTCTACATTCTACGCCACGCCGTTTTTTATAGGTTAGTGTGCTTGGAATAAGCGTGCCTGTTCAGTGTAAAACGCCTGTCCGTTCACAGTATTGCGGCCTGGCTGCCCGCATTTTCAAGGCATTCTACGAAACACGAGAAGCAACAAAAAAGACGCGTACCTCTACCCACACGACGAGCTGGAGTAAACGTGTCGCAGGGAGGTGAGGGTATCGGTTGAATGTTGCGTAATTGAGTATGTTTTGTAAAATGCTTAATTGTCATTTCGACTTCATTATTTCTATTTATTGAATGAAGGAGAAGCGCTGCCCTCAACGAGCGATGTGACACTGTTGTTGGGTTGTACCACACTGCTGCTTGAAGGAACTGTTGCTTCCATCGCATCTACACGAGTCAAGAAAAGCGTCAAGTCAAACAAAAGCCATGTAACGACGCCTTTGACTGAATTCGAAACGCGCGATCTGGTGCCTACGTATACCGGTTAGCTGGTGAACGGCTGTGCAGCGCGAGAAGTTAGTTTTTTACTAGCAGACGCTGCCTGCAATGGCCTTCAAGTTAATGTTCTCTCAATGACGTTTCGTTTGATATTTATGAAAGCACGTTGGAGACAGACAGACAGACAAAGAACTTTATTCAGGTCCTGAGGAACTGCGTTGTAACGGCCCCGTTTAGGGGGAATCCGTAGAAGTCGCGGGCCGCTCCCACGTAGGGACCGAAAGATCGTGGCCCTCCGCCCTCTCGCAGGCCCTCTGGACATCCCGAAGTTGAACCAAGAGGTCGCCGCTGTTAAGGGCTTCCTCCCAGTCCTCTTCTTTGTTGAACTCTGCGTCACGTAACGCAGGACATTGCCAGAGCATATGAGGTAATGAGCAATACGCCTCACCGCAATTCCGACAATGTGGCTCGATGTTGCGCCAAAAATGGCTGAACCTGCCACGCGAAGAGAAAGACCCCGTTTGGAGCATCCTGTAGGCCGATGATTGCGGTCGCGTAAGTTTAGCATGAGGAAGTGGAAAAGTCCTCCGAGATAGATGATAATGAGTCATGATCTCGTGTAAAGTGAGTAGCGAGTCCTTGTATCTTCCGGCGTCCTCGCCTGCGAATCCGCCGGGACCGCCGCGGTGAGCGATACCTCGCGCACGGTCATGGGCAAACTCATTGGCGTTGGGGACATCAGGATGTACGTTGGCCCCCATGTGGGCCGGGAACCATGTTATGGTGTGAAACCCGGCAGCCTCCTCACAGCCGAGGATGGCCGCTGCCTCACGCGAGATCGAGCCCGAGGCGAAAGCCCTAGCTGCGGAACGCGAATCTGTAAAGACATTAGGACGCGATGGGTCCTTCATTGCTATGGCGATGGCGATTTGCTCAGTCACCATTGCCGAAACCTTTCTAACCGAGGCAGAGCATAGGAGTGTGCCACTATGATCGACCGAGACCACTGCGAAGCGATCCGAACGCCCGTACTGGGCTGAATCGACAAAGGTCGCGAGATGCGGTCTGTTTGCAACTGATTTTATGAAGGAACGGGCCCGAGCTATGCGGCGCCCTACATTGTATTGTGGGTGGACATTTCTTGGAAGTGGAGCTACCGAAAACGTGCGTCTGATCGAGGGTAGTAGTGTTACAATACGCTGGTTAGTCGCCGTAGGACCGCAGCCTATGGATTCCAGGATGCGCCTACCAGCCCTCGAGGACGATAGTCGCACGACCTGAGCCATCTGCTGGGCCTCGATCACCTCCGAGAGGGAGTTATGCATGCCCAATTGTAGGAGCTTCTCGGTGCTAGTGTGGATAGGCAAGCCTAGAACTCGCTTTATGCTTTTGCGCATTAGTGTATCAATTCTTGCCTCTTCTCTTTTGGACTAGCGCAACGCCGAAGCGACATAATTATTGTGGCTCATGAGAAATGCATGATAGAGCCGAAGGAGATCGCTCTCGCTCAGCCCACCCCTGCGGTTCGAGACCCTGAGTATGAGCCTAAGCATGTTCTCCGTCTTGGAGGTGATGTAGGCTATAGTTCGTGAGTTGCCCCCCTTGGACTCTAGCAGGAGTCCGAGGACCCTGATGGAGTCCACCCTGGGTATTTTCTGCCCATCCCGTGTGTATAAAGCTATGGGAATCTGTTATAAAGGAGTGAGGTTCCTCAGTCCTTGTCGAGTGGGTCTGTATAGTAGTAACTCAGACTTTGCCGATGACAGGATCAGGCCCGAACCCACTAGAAAGTTCTCCGTGATGTCTAATGCCTCTTGGAGCGCCTGCTCTACCCCGGCGTCGGACCCTCCCATGCACCACACGGTGATATCGTCCGCGTAGAGAGCATGGTTAACCCCGCGCACCGTAGCGAGTCGCTCCGAGAGGCCCTTCATGGCAATATTGAAGAGTAGAGGAGAGATAACTGCCCCCTGTGGGGTGCCTCTCGCTCCCAAGGTAAATTCCGTGGATTGGATTTGACCGATCCTAATGGTAGCCCTGCGATCCCTGAGAAAAGACCTAACGTATGCGTGGAACCATTGCCCTAGACCCATAACCGAAATCGCCTCAAGCACAAACTTGTGCGAGATATTATCAAAAGTTTTGGCTAGGTCTAGAGCTAGTATGCCTCTAGTATCCCTGGCGTTGTTGTCAATGATTTGTCTTTTGATAAGGAGCATCACGTCCTGTGTGGATAGTGCAGATCTGAATCCTACCATATTGTGTGGAAATAGCTCTCTTCTTTCTATGTACTCGGATACCCGATGGTGAATCGCATGTTCGGCAACCTTGCCTACGCAGGACGTAAGCGAGATGGGTCGCATATTCTCCAAAGCCAGAGGTTTGCCTGCCTTTGGGATAAGCGCTACCGAAGCTGTCTTCCAGGATCCCGGGACGTGTCCCGTCTCCCAGATCTTGTTGACTTCCTCGGTAAGCTTCTCGATGGATTTGCCGTCCAAGTTACGTAAGAGCTTATTTGAGATTCCATCCGGGCCCGGTGCAGAGCGTCCGTTGAGCTCGTGGAGGACCTTACAGATGTCTGGTTCAGTGAAAGGTGCGTCCAGCTCCGCCGCCATTCCACCCCTGTAATGCGGATAGTCCGCATCGCCGGGAGGGCCTAGCGGAAGATAGCTGTCCGCTAACCTCTTCAGGAGGGCCTTTTCGGACACTCCCTTCGCTTTTTGGTTGTGAACGATTCAGTCAATAGCCAATCACTGATTTCCCTTCGACTGTGACTCATCAAGTAATTGTTTGAGGAGGTTCCATTTGGCCCCCACTCTCATCTGTCCGTCAACCGAAGAACATACTTCATTCCACTGCTGTTTGGAGAGTTCAATAGAGTAGGCTTCGATCTCGCGATTGAGTTGCGCAATTTTCTTTCGAAGTCGGCGATTGAGCCTTTGCGTCCTCCACCGGGACAGGATGGAATTCTTAGCCTCTAAGAGATGCGCGAGGCATGCCTCCATCCGATCAACTCTCAGGTTCGTTTTGACAACCCTGGTCGCAGCATTAGCATCCTCCTTGAGCCTTGCAAAGAGGCTGTCTAAGCTGTCGTATTCATCCTGGTCCTCCTTCCGCAATTTACGAAAGGCATCCCAGTCCGTTACTTTAAATTCCCTGGGGGGAGCTGCATTGACTGCTAGGTTAATAGCCAATATGAAGTGGTCGCTACCTAGATTCTCTTGCAAATTTTGCCACCCTGTTCTGGCGACATTCTTGACGAACGCCAAGTCTGGAGTTGTGTCTCGGACCACCGATGTGCCAATTCTTGTCGGGTATTGCGGGTCCGTAATGAATTCGAGAGAACAGCTAGATACGGCCTTTAGGAGGTTGTTGCTTTTGGGGGACTGCCTGGCGTATCCCCAAGCGTCGTGCCCCTACTGAAACGTTCCGTATGAAATCTTACGGAAAATATATGGACTCCGTAACATTTCCTTATGCTACATACGGAAAAAATATGGAGTTTTATGGAAATATACGGAAGTTGTATGGCATTTACGGGAAGCTTCTTATGGAGTATAAGGAAGGATAAGGAAATTGTATGGCGTATACGGAAAGCTTTTTATGGAGTATACGGAAAGATAAGGAAAATGTATGGCATATATGGAAAGCTTTTTATGGAGTATATGGTAGGATAAGGAAAGATAAGGAAACTTATGGAGCATACGGAGAGTTCATGATGGGAGATATGGAAGGATAAGGAAAGTGTATGGAGTGTACAGAAGCTTTCATAAGGAAAATGCAGAATGTAAGGTCTTACGGAAATATACAGATTTTGTAAGGTGCTTACGAAAATGTGCAATAGTGTATGAAAGGCATGTGGATTGTTGCAAAAATGCGGAAACTCTACAGTTGTTGTCACATTTTCAGCAGGAAATCCCAGCTCTATAAAGTTATAAATGAATGCACAGTGACATATATAGTACAAAAGAATAACGCAGGCTAGTCTGTGTTGTCAGTCACCGCTGTTCGCCTTTTTCGAGAATGAATACAACTTCTGCAGATGACCAGGTGCTAAAGTCTGTCACACGGAAAATGTGTCATTCACAAGGAATGACAATAACTGTCATTTTACTTGCATGCTGTCACACGAAAACAAATCAAGCAAAAAAGCATAACTTCAAGGGCTCGTTTTTTGGTAGAAACAATAATAATGAGAACTAAATTCAATGTGAATGAACTTGTCAATATTAATGAAATTGTTCTCATTAACATTGGCAAAGAGAAATGTCATTTTAAAATATCGACCATGAGCTTAGCTCTCCTGAGCACCGACAAAAGAAATGAAAATCTATGAAAACTAATTGTATGTAGCCTAAAAATAATTTTTTATTGATAGTATGTGCTCCTACAATATAAATACAGCTACACACAACTTGCCACCGCTTCACGACAGAAACGGTAGGGGCAGAGGGAGTGGCCAGAAAAATAATTAAGTATGAGAGCACAGCTGATATGTACAAACACATAATGGTGCTTATCATTGATGCACGGATGGTCGTGTATAGAGCTGGGTCGTTTTGAGATTTTCAAAAGCATTGTTTCAGACCACCTTGCAGATTACGCTTCAATTGTAGTGCTACATAAGACACAACTTATGGGCCAGCTTTATTGAATAAAAAGATTATAGGTTAAACAAATGCTTTAAAATATATCATATCATGGCTGCATAGACGCATACAAGCTATGTAAAGTGCAATAAAGTGAGGACGCATGAGCTACTCTTGATGCTTCATTTCTACATAGATGCTTCAACTGTGCTGCAAAGAAATTTAACCAATGCCTGTGTGTGCAACATTGTCCATTTTAAACTATCTATACGTATATACAAAATTCCTACTGCGAGTTAAGCTACGTAGCACTCCTTAACTCTTCCTTTTATTAAGGGCAATTTTTCAAACAATCAACATTATTCATTTTCTGTCTCATGACTTCGTGCCCGCAATTCTTGGTTTGGCTCGATCACAATTGTGCAGCCCTTATTTTGGAGGAATCAAAAAACATCAACCAAAATATATTTTGGAACTGCTTCTCGGTGATATTGCCTTCCCTCAACTGCCACAGCTTGAGATGAGTCATATAGCAAGTCTCGCGCATACCTAGGGCCTACCCTTGAAGAAACTGGTCCGGCTGTGAAATGCTCAGTTTTTTCTCAAATAAATTTTTTGGTTTGAGTTTTCTCACTTCTCGAGTCCCTTCACAATCAAGCAGACCCAATGTTCCCCTTAGTCCTTAATTTTGTTATAATATGAAATAAATAAAAAATTAATAATGAAAATAAAGATACTAATAACTGTTGCGCAAAAAACACAGTCCCACATACGTACTTGAAAGCAATGTTGCTTTTATTTTGTTTTAGAACCTAAGGCATTAGAAAAGATAGCAGTACAATAAAAACGTTGAAAAAAAAACAAAAAAAATTGTTAAACATGGCGGGACTCGAACCTGCGCCGCTCAGTTTTGCTCGCGTACGTGAACTGAGGGCGTTAGCTTGCTAAACTATTCACGCTGAAGGGGGCGCGTGTGTTTAAGTTATGTATATAAATTTGCTTTTAACACGCTATGTGTTGGCGTATTTATGTACGATATGCGATCGTATCTATTGTTGTGTGCATATGTTTTGGGATTGTATATACGTCACATGCTTTTCGCATGTCTTTCAACTATAGATTGCGGCCCCGCCGCGGACGAAAACAAGTATTTTTACACCCACACACAAGCTTGAGCAGTTGAAGGTTGTTTCCCGGGGCTCTCTTGCGATTGAGTCGGCCACCACAGGGAATTAGAGTGATACGCCATTAATCCCTGGATCTAGCTGTATTCCACTTAGTAGCTCTATCGCTTGATGACAAATCGAGCGCGGGGCGCGACGCTATTGCGCACGACCATGCCTCGCGTAGTGGCGACATCAGCTGATTGCGCCGGCCGGCTTGCTTTGATTTGCTTCAGAGAAAAGAAATGTCATACCTTGAAAGATTGCGTACTGCACTATGTCAAAATGTTACTGCTTTGTAGCCATCCTATGATTAATTGAGAATTGATAACTCTGATATCACTACTGTAGAGCTTTACGTCGGCGACACGCACCGAACGTGAAACCGCACTACGTCTGTCGTAGAAGCAGTAGGAGGCTGTCGTCTGCTAGAACAAAAACAAAACAAAGACCTGCGAAAATATTCATAAGTTGTAACTTGTTTTTTGAATAACCGTTTATCACTTTTAAAGTTATTTTGCCAGATAAAATACTTTTTTTTCAGTTTATAGCAGCGACAGATGTTTTTTTTTCCTCACACAGATATCCATGCCAAATCCATTCACAGCTAAAGCCACATGTTGTTTGTCTTTGTTTCTGTGGGCATGCCGTTTCGGTGCGTGTCTCAAGTGTTCGCGCTGCTACACACGAGAGCACGAAATGTTAAATTTACGCAAGGAAGCGCCGTTCCTCGTTCGTGTGATGTGCTAAGATTGCGCCCTATTCCCGCGGTTGTTCGAGTTCGGATCAAGTGCGAGTCGTCCAAGGAATCGGCGGGTTGGGCGGGCGCTCGAAGGACTCCGAGGTGATGGCTGACGCCTGTGGTCGCTTCTCTCAGGACAGTGTGAGAGAAACTAAAGGTAAGGGGGATACTTTTTTATGTAGACCAAGTATGCCACTCAGTGCAAGTGTGTGTTGCTGCACTCGAACGAGGCGTCGTGAAACGGCAACCTTACGCGCCTTTGCGAGTGCGGTTGCCGATTCGCTTTGACAACGCTAACGCCAGCAGAGCCATGGCGCATCGGCGCGGCCTTACTGGAGCTAATTCGAGACAACTGCGGCAACATGCATGTGTATGGTGATCGATTTTTTCATATGTGAAATGTAGTGAGGAAGGCACACACGGTGCTTGCTACGTTGTTGATTAAACGAAGCCTGCAGTGCCATTTGATGCAAAGCAGCATTTTGTTTACGTTCGCGGGCGATACAATTTGTAACTTGGCTCGATTCACCTAGCCAACCGCCTAAGTGGGTTGATTAGCATACGTTCACGGTAGAGCGTTATTATGCCTCTAAACAGTGGCGTGTGCTTGTTGAAAGATATAATGTGTGTGCCTAGTGTAGAGAGAGAGAGCGGTGTTCGTGCAATCTGCATGTGTACCTGCAAGACGCCTTTGCTTGTAACTAATAATGTACCGGCCAGCACCTACATTGTACGCCTGACTTTGAAGAAAACTTGCATGCACAATGTGAGATTTTGTAATCTGCCAGAGTTGCTTTTTATAAAATAATACACTGCCAGCATGTTCAAAATATGTTTCGCTGCTGTGTGGCAGGAGTGCGGTTATCACGCTGTTGTGTAGTTGCTGATGGAAGCACTTATAGTTTTGATGCATTAATATTTCTCATCTAAGTCATCAGGTGTTTGGCTGTTTCAGCACAAACAAGGCAAAGAGAGAAGGAAGACGGGTAATGATAGGACCAGTGCCGACTTTTGTTTGCAGGAGAATACCCATGTTGGTGTATTTATTGTGACAGCCTTTCTGTGTTGCTTTTTTGCCCAATTTATGCAACAACACAGTTGTCAGCTATATGAGAGAGAACACTGAAATTAGCTTTTAAAGATCATGGTGACTAAATGCCTAGTAACTCACAGCACAAAGTAACAACAAAAGACATCAGTATGATCAATGTGAATGAGTACAGTCTTGCATCTAAAAAGTATATTGTGCAAAATGTTGCCTAAGCAAGAAACCTCTCTATGTTTGCAAATAGTGTGACGTCACTTCGAGCACCGTGCCAGCCATTCCCTCCCTCTGTGCAAGGGCTGGTTGGCAAGGAAGTTGTTTGTGACGTTCCTGATAGACCACTGAGATGTATGCGATTCTAAACCTGTAGCCTAATATATACGTAATCTTTTGTGCAGTTACATCGCTGCATCTGACACCTACAACTTATTTGCATATTTACATTGCTCCCTTAGGACCTAACACACAAACTTGTTGTTTGCATTGTCACTTCATGAATATCGAGCGGTAAAGGTACTGAGTATATGTGAAACAAGAATCTCTGCTTATTACATGAAGAAATATGAGGCCTTCGATAAAACGAGTTATACCTTTATTGAGCTTGCGTACTCGTCGGGGCGATTCATACATGCAGCTTCAGCAAATGGTATCTTCCAGCCCGGTGACCTTGCAATTTTTTTCTGCACACAGCGCAAACACCGAGATGTACCCACTCGCAGATGGTCACGTCAAGTGCATATTTACCTTGACTAAAATGTCGAATCAAGTTTTTTCATCGACCGGTCCCTGCCATGAGTGCTAGTCTTCGCAAACAAGACACATTGTTATTGACACTGCACACACCACACTCAGTATTCTCAGTTGAACCGATATTCTCAATACCTTTCAATGCACACTACATGCCGCAATCAACAGTGCACATTTTTGAAGACTATGCCGCTGTTGCTCGCACAGGCCACCACGTGTGTTCACTTCTTCAAGATAAACAGACAGCGTGGCAAATATTTTACCACAAAGTTTACCACACAGCTGGATGTTTGCTGACACATACTACAGCTAATGTCGACATTGTAACATGAAGTGTAAGCTTTGAAAAATTAAAACTTGCCCCAAACACCGCACGACTGTACCGGGCTGAGCCACCAGCGGGAGTGTTTTTCCAGCCACACCTTTTACATGTGCCAGTGACATCATGCTGTGACGTACCTCGGTAGGGGCCTATCGCTGCATACTTTATGTGAATGAGGGTCCTGTTAGTGAAAGCAGGTATTGTTGATTTCGTAACTTGTTCATGCCCAACTGGACCTTCATTTGCACAAGTTGTCTGACTGATATTCAGGCGAACTTTTGTGTAATAAATTATACAGTTGGCAGTCTGTGCTTGCGCCATACTGTTGTTACTGGTGTTTCTTGTTGTTACTTTGCACTGCTCATTACTACTCACCTACACAAACTAGCCTATCTTGCCGCTGTTTTGGACAAGATGCAGCAGGCAAGTGCGATAGTGTTCATAACTCTAAATTCTCGAGCAAAATTTATCATTTCATATTCAGTTAGTTGCATTCATATCAGTACATTATAAGAAATCATTGATTAAACATGAATCCGTGTTCCTTTACATAATGCTCACAACTTTTATATTAAATTGAATGGTGTTTATAAAAAACATGGGTTTTAGCTAAACTTCATGCTCTTTTCTCGAAGAGCTGACAAAACGCTATTGCAAGCTTACTTGCCATGAATTGGACTGTGTTCTAAATACATTGCAATTCTTCACCGGACTGCCAGTACACTTCACATTGGGGGAACATTTAATAACATTAAGAACGGAAAGAAAGAAGCGGCAGGCCGGGATACTTGATATTGGCATCCGTTTTGCTACCCAGCGCATTATCATGCAAACTTCCTATAGAGTGGTTATGCGTCTTGCATGTGTGTCTGTAAACCAAGAACTTTGGGTAGAACTATATTTATCTTACAAATGGTTGCAGGACTGTGGAGGCTGTAGGGCTGCTTAGGAATGGTGGAATCCCTGGACATGTGTTGAACCTTGCTGCATCAGCTCCTTGGTGTTTTCACGGCATCTTTACAGATGTGTTGGGTGAGTAAAGCAAGCAGGTTTCAACACAAGGAAAAGTATAATATGGCAGCACCTCTTGTGCGTGCCTTACATCCCAAGTATATCAAATATTTATCTTGCCTTGTGGCCTGTAATTTTTAAGGAGACACTTCTTTTTGCTTTATATTTCAGTCTTGATGCTTCGACAGCAATGTATTTGTGTTTGACAACAAGTGTTCTTGAACAAATAACTGATCTCAATAATGACAAAACACCCTTCATACTTGGTCCTTAGCATAAGCTAGCACTTATCTGTAGCAGATTCAATTATTCATTTTTTGCTGGGATGATAATGGGCAAGTAGCAAAGGCAAGTTCAGATTGGAGTGGTCGGTGACGTCTGTTTAGGCTCTGCCATATTGCTTTGCAACCAGAGTTACTTGTGGCCACATATACAATGAAGCCACATGACGTGCATTCTAAATGAGATTACCATATCACATTTCACTGCATCTTAGTATGTGCCAAACAAATGCAGATATCATTAGCTTGCCACTATAAAGGGATCCTAAACCAACACAAGGTTCAAATTTAGTCGTGGTGTTGCAGCTGTGTATGACTCTACAATGGATACATAGCCGTGATAATTTGTCTATATGTTGTCGCAATAGTAATGTTACACACATTGTACGATACAAAAGAGGTCCTTGCTTATTTCGCTTTTTTTCGCTATGCTTCTTTCTTGTCTCTTCTTGCCATGTGCTCCTCACTGTACAAGGAGCAAGAGCAGTGGGCACACAAACACGTATTTAAAAAAATGTTGTAAGGTGAGCACTGAGAAGCTGAACACTTCCAAAAGGCTCAAAGAGGTAAAGGTATTGTTTTTAGCTAGTTTTTGGGCACCCATAGCTAGTTGTGCTGCTGCAGTTAAAAAATAAGTTAAATGTTAAAAATTAATTGGAGATGGCTTGGCACCCATAATTGCAGTTACATACAGAACTAGGTTTCAATGCGTAAGCAAAATCTGTTTACTCTAAATCAATCCTAATGATATCTGAAATTCAGGAAATATTCACAGAAAAGCTCAGGAAAAGGTTAAAAGGTTGCCCCTTGAATGTGAAGGAGATACCCTTCTTCTAAAAGGTCAATAGACAGTCTAGTAGTCTCGATATTACATGCACTCTAAAATATTCTGGTGTGGTGCTTTTCATGCATGTTATAATAAGAGGGGTTTTTAATAGAACTGTTGTCACTTTGCCCTGCATTGCTGAAATTGTTCACATAGTTATAATACATGAATCACTTTATGCCTTTTGATTTTATGCAAATGGTTTGCTTACCCAGTCGGTTTAACTTGATTTGGATAAAATCATAAATGCTCTAAAATTTTTTTTACTATACAGCAGGTTTATTTTTAAAATACGCGACCATTGATGTGAACGCAGTTGGTGACGTGCTTGATTAATCCTTCACTATCACCACTCTAACTACACCTGCTACAGTGCATAGTGTGACAAAAGTAATGATACTTAACATTACTGGCAGCATACACTTTTATGTCTCAAAATTGGTTAAAAAGCCTGGTAAAAATGTGTGTACGTTTTTTTTTTGCTTCAACTAAATATTCTGGTCTACTCAAAGTAGCTTCCACTCTTTTAAGTTCCTCAAACTTTTAGGTGTTCAAAAGAAGTATCAATGCCATATACTTTCTTTGTCAGCCTACTCACCACTCTAATAATGAGAATTAACCGACAACATTACCCAGTAAAATAAATTGATGTAATAAAAAGTAATGTCAATTCAATTGTCAAAAAACGTTGCCAAGTTACGTTTTTGTTCCTTTTTCTTTTCACAATTTTGTTAAAGTTACTTTTGATACCATCCCCCTATAGTTTGTTTGGCATCATTTTCTGCTAGTTCTCATTATAATGTGTTCAACAAAGACAACAAACCCTTAAATTTATAGTTCTTTCCTTCACTCATGAATCTGAAACAGTGAATCTCAGTAATCTTAGCGGTGTGTGTCTTGTTTTTTTTTTGATCAGTTGTGCATGTGTTCAAGTACAAGCATTTAGGTGGGAGGGCGAACTATTGCCTCCTCCTGTGACTAGCAGATTTTCTGAGAATGGACAGATGCATAATGCTGCCAAAGAAGTATAGGGATATTGGAAGTAATCGTAACGTAATTGCAATCGTAATGTAATTGCCAGTAGGCAAAAAAAAGGTGTCCCACACTCACCATAATGGTAACAGGCAGCGCTGACTGACTCTTCCATGTATAAATGCACATATATACCGTACAAAATGGAAGAAGGATAGCCGCCATGGTAGCTCAGTTGATAGAGCATCGGACATGTTATTCGAAGTTCGCAGGCTCGGTCCCTGTACAGGGCAGGTTATCTTTTTTTTTTCCTGCCCCGCCACGGTGGTCTAGTGGCTAAGGTACTCGGCTGCTGACCCGCAGGTTGCGGGTTCGAATCCCGGCTGTAGCGGCTGCATTTCTGATGGAGGCGGAAATGTTGTAGACCCAGGTACTCAGATTTGGGTGCACGTTAAAGAACCCCAGGTGGTCAAAATTTCCGGAGCCCTCCACTACGGCGTCTCTCATAATCATATGATGGTTTTGGGACGTTAAACCCCACAAATCAATCAATATCTTTTTTTCCTTCTACTTTTCTTTCTTCACAATTACAACACTTCTATTCTTCTTGAAGATTTTCTGGTGTAAAAAAGGTACCTTATAATCTGAAGAGGCAAACAGAATGTGCCAGTGTACGAGTTAGCTCTTGTAGTGGTTACAAGTAAGATATGTTTTGAAGAATAAATCATTCTGCCACTTGCCTAAAGAATGGCTACAGGACATGGCGCTGGATGCACTTTGTTATTTTTGAATCAAGCTATCTTGTATTCTATTTTTATAAATTACATGGGATACACATGACGGTATCACACACTTTAACGCCACAAAGATTATGCAGCGAACAATGTTATAAATGCGAAATTGCATAAGGATAAGGTGAAAACTGCACCCTCAACGAGAATGTACAGAAAGCACAGGGTGCAGGCTTCATTCCTTCTGCCCGTGCTTTTCAAGTGCGAGCTGTTTTAACCTCGTTCTGACCAACTAACTAGATTGAGATGTGTTGTTATAGTGCAAGAGGATGCTCCACGGGAAACTAGGTTTGTCTCAAAGTCTGTGTGTGTCTTTCAACCTATATGGCGCCCGGTTCAAGAGTTCATGCAGACCAGATCGTGTAAAACAGGACCGTGTATAATGGACCGTGTAAATAAAATAAAATGGACTATGTAAATAAACAGGATCGTGTAAAATGTCGTTTTCGTGTGCAACTGTAGTTGTGGTTGTGCTGAATGACCTTTCTTTATATACGCTACATAACAAACTTGCTTCTTTAGAGTCGAGTGCATCTTCGGATCGATTGTAAATGTTTGCATATGCGAGGCCTTAAGTTTTATAAGAAATTCCTCAGTGTGCCACAAAGAAATGTGTGTTCAGCGAAAATTTGTATATCATTATATACAACTCTTAAAGCCTCGTCTACAACTTTATGCAGGTTGACCTTGAGCAGAAAACGAGGAGCGGCAGCAGCCCCCAGAAAAGAGCAAGCACCCTCCAAGCTCCCGAAGCTCTCTTCGACAGGAACAGCAAGGTCACTGTGTGGCATTGAAAACCATTGCAAGGAGTGCCTTATCAGTACACTGTGCTGCTCTTTCATCGCAGAAGACGAAGTTGACCACTCCAGAGGAACTTCACTCTGTGTATTGTGAGTGCTTCAGTGGTTTTGTTTTTGTCCAGCCAGCAGTTAAGAAATCATGTGTCAGATTCAGCCAGGATGGCTAGAGGGAGTCGGGCAGGCATGTTTGGACATTTGTCTAGCCAAGTAGTGCCAATTTTCGCACTGGTCCTGTTGGAATTACTGCCACAATCACAGAAGCTACGTCACATCTCTAAATGTACAGATGTGTCGGGGAAGATTAGCTGCATTAGGTTTTTCTATAACTGATAGCTGCCAACATTCTTCATTATACAGGAGTTTTGTTCCTAACTTATGGGTGTAAAGCCCTCTACAGAAAAAATGCAACACGTCTACTTCCAGAAGACTCCAAGGCCCTACTTGTAGGTTTTTTCGGCTTGTATCATAAGCACCTCGTTTGGGGTACATGAACATTTTATAAACATGTACAGCGAAAATTTTGGGTGGCTGGTCGTGTTGTCGTTATCTTGTTCCTGGCAGTATTCTTAAGCATGTTGTGCATTCCGTTGTCAATCTGGTTCATGTGCATAGAAGACATTACGAAGTTTCAGGCTACAGTATAAAAAGTCTGGAAGCAAGCTATCAATTTTTAACAGAGTTGCTTAATCTGATACATGATACATCACTAAACTTTCGTTCGTATTCATCAATGTAAGCTCGTCTTAGTGTTATCCAAAATAAAGATGTGAGTCGAAAGATGGAAACATCTAGTGGGGTAATCAGGGTGAACAGTAGAAGTGCTTCAGACAGGCTGGCCGATGTTGCGATAGGAGGACCTATTTTTTAGAAGTCACCTTGTCATCCTTGGCGTGTTAGTTTAAATGGGGTCAGTAATGACATCATCTTTTGGTATAGGCGTGTGTGCCTGTTGGAAATGTTTGTCTGAAAAAAAAACTATAACGCAGAAGAGTGCAGCCCTTGCTTCTTTTCCAGTTAGGTTGCGCTGATACAAAGTGTTCTCCTGTCGGAGGTTGGGGGTAAGGAAAGCAAAAAAAAAGAGAAATGATAGAAAAGAAGAAAAAAGAAGAAATAAAAGGGGAATGCAAAGTAAAAGTAGTGCTACACTGCTCCTACTTTGCATTCCGCCTTTTTTTCTTTTTTTTCCCTTGTTTTCTTTTTTAACCTTTTTTGTTACATTTGCATTGTCCCATCTAGTGCATGAATCAATGACACATGGCTTTGCTATAGCAAAGATGCTTATGTGGTGTTGGATTGAACAGTGCATTGTACTTCATTTAGTTAATTACAGACTGATCAGTCTTGCAATAACTGCTTCCTGTCTATCACCACACACGTTCAATTGAAAAGTTTGTGCTTGGCTCTTAGTATGCTGGTATATAGCTTGTGTCTTGGACTACTCAAAATGAATGTTACTTTGCTGCTGTTTATGGTAATGAATTTATCCAACATGAAAATATCTTGCCTTGTGAACTTTGTCGGACCTGCCTTTCTTTTTCTTTCCTATGCAGGCATTGAATGTGAGGGAGGCAGTAACAGAGAGGTGATAGCTTGAGCTTCGGAAGAATAAATGCTGGCAGTGTGGCAATTACGCATCAAACATCCCAGCCATTTTGCCAACCTTCCTAAATGTGTTTTGAAAAAAAAAATGTTGTGCTCGTTTACTGTATTTTTCTGAAAACAGCAAACTGCTAAAGTATATCGCAGAGAACAAAATATTAGGCCACGTTGGTGCCTTCTGGACTTCCCAGGATGTCGTCTGGGTGTTGCTTGTAAAAAGTAAAGTGTTTCAAAAATACTGCCTCTTCTACACCAAATTCGGTCTTGGTAATAAGTAAAGGTGATTGTGTGTAGTGCATGAAGCTCATTAATATTAGTGCAATTTTTTCGCCACATCAAAAGCAAGGAAGCAGTTCTCTTTATATTGCAAGTTATATGATTACACTTTGTCTTAAAGTAGAAATGAATTTTTGAAGTTTTCTTATGATGGCTGTTTTCTGCATTTGATGTACGACAGCTTCCGTTCCGAAGTTACCCATGGCCCTCAATAGGAGACTTCAAAAATCATTTTCCTCATTTAAACAAAAATTGTAATGATAACACTTGCCATGTAACAAGAACTGTTTATTTGCTTTCAACTTACATATAAAAGTAATTTTCAATTTGACAAACACACAGCTCAAATTGCATCTCAATGTTAACAAAAACGATTATATAGTGATATTTGTAATCTTGACCTAACATTATTTTTTATCGTAAAATATAACTTCTGTGCAGTGAGTATTTGTGGCTCAAATATTCATACAAAATGCAGTATTGCCATACAGTTTGGCTGAATTCTTCAAAGCCTATGTAGCAGAAAAATTGCACTAATGTTAGTTGACTTCAAATACTTTAAGAAGCATCTTTACTTAATATGTAGATCAAATTTGATATTGCAAGAAAAAGCGGTACTTTGAAATTTTTCTCACAAATGACTCCCGCACGACATTCTGCGAAATTCTGAAGGTACCCACGTGACCACTACTCTTTTCCCTTCAAAACATTTCTGCAAATAACTATTATCAGAAGAGTAAATTATCATCATTTTTTAAACTATACATCTGTGATGGTCGCCAAGCAGTAGGCAGTATGGTTTGTATGTTTGGTGTAGAATAGCCCAGTGCAAAAAACAACAAATGGCTGAGCATCCTTTGACGCTCGGGCAATTTCGAAAGCATTTGTTTGTTAGCAACAATTCAGTTAAGCCCTTGTCTTTATGCTTAGGCCCAGAAACAAAACACAAGTAACTAAAGTAGTCCTAAGAGTCATGTAGTCTCACTGTTCCAAGGCTTGTGGAGCCTAATTTAGTGCAAGCTTCACCATTTTTTAAAAATGCAGATTCAACCAACAGGTTTTGGAGGCACAGTGCATTTTCAGCTAACTTGTTTCACACCAGTTACTTGGATAAAAAGCGGAAAGTAGAGGTAAAAATACCATTTTAAAGGCATTGTAGGTAATAACAAAAAGGACTGCTTTCTTTTTTTGTGTGGTGCTTTGCCTTAACGCTGTGCTTTTTGTGGTATAGTTCATTGTCTAGTGAACATAGGCCTTAAAAACAAACATTAGCCATGTTGAGGTCGATTTCTTGGTTATAGTCATAGTAGCCATATAAATAATTATGACTTCAAACTTGATTGTTCTTTTGAAGATTTTTTCCTTGCATAATGATATTTGAGAGTCTTAGTCAATTTTGTTATAAGAAAACGTGATGTCATAATAGGGTCACTTTTTGTAGAGTCGTTCAGTTCTACCTTACCTTTTACATTCCTAATAGAGCAGTTGTTTTCAATATCGGTATTTAAAATGGAATGAGCATGCTGTATGTAGTAAGGTGTAAGCACTTACAGATAGCACATGCACCCAACTTTTCTGTTGGCAGTTTATTTCTGTTATTCTTGATATATGTGTGGGGTTTCTTGTCCGAAAACCACTATATGATTATGAGAGACGCCGTAGTGGAGGGAACTGGAAACTTCGACCACTTGGGGTTCTTTAACGTACACCCAAATCTGAGCACACGTGCCTACAGCATTTCTGCCTCCATCGGAAATGGAGCCGGGGTTTGATACCGTGACATGCGGGTCAGCAGCCGAATTTCTGTTACTCTTGCTCCCCTATATGTGTGCAGTTCGGTTATAGTTATCTGGCTTGCACAGATATTTAATGGCACCTGCCCGGTCCTGCTTGCTTTCATGGTGATTTTAACCTTCATAAGTTGCATAGGTTTAACTCTCAAAATTGTTCAAGATGCCAATTTTGTGCACAAACTGTATAGTATAAAGGCAGCAGATGTACATGCACACACTATTAAATGAACATTGAGAGCTTTCACTTGCAGTTCCTAAAGTTTTACTGTGCAGGAAGCGTTTAAATCATAATTTCATAAGGACATATTAATCGATTATCTCTACCATTGAAAATCGTGACAACCTAGTTATTTTCACTGTGATAAGCATGCTGTTTTTTTTGATGTGGCAAAACTAATTTATACACTCATTCCTTCTATTATTCACATATGCATAACATGAAGGATTGTGTGCCTTAAATTTTCAGTTTTATTCTCTGTGTTATATTTCTTGTGCATGTAAACTATTGTGCTAACGTGTGTCTCTGACATCATTTGTGCCAATTATTTTCATTTCCAGGTGCCTATGAAGGACACATAAGTTCTAACGCAGTGACCTTCGAAATTTACAGTGGTGCCGGAGCCTCAAGCAGCATTTCGCCGATCTTCACAAGGCATTCATGAGATAAACACAGCGTTACACTTTCACAGTGCTATGATTATTATTTATGTTTAAACATTTCGTTCTAAAATTGCTGTTACATTGTGCCACCATCCTGTGGCTTAGGTGGAGCTCGTGAAATTGCGGTGCAGTCACTTCATTTGTGTACGATCAACACTGCAATGTCACTATTCACAGCTGGAGCATACAGACAAATAAAAAAACATATTGATTGTAGCAGGGCTGATGTGTATATTAATGCTTCTATATTGATAATAATAACTTTATAAGTTCTTTATGTCTTGCATAGAACACTGCATTAATGTGTTGCAATGTAACCACCATTTATGATCGCTAGCATGTTAATTTAGCAGTTTTGTGATATATTTTATTTAAAAGGTAATTTTGCTTCCGCATCACGACAATTAGTAAGATGCCGATGATTCAATCCCTCATCATGCACATTTAAAAAATATTGTTATTTGTACACAGCATTGCATGTACTCAAGATGTGGACGTCTATTCAATTTACACATTATATTGCTTTGCACTAGATTCAGACGTAACATGCACACATTTCAGTAAATTCCGCATGATACGTCTTTCCATAAGATGCGGAGTCCGCATCATATGTCTTATGCGGAGTCCTCATCATACGTCTTATGCGGAGTCCGCATCATACGTCTCCCATATTCCAATAATTCTGTATGTGAGGTCTCCGCATCTTACGGAACGTTTCAGTAGGGGCGGAGCATTAAAGTCTCCTGCTACCACGATGGGGGCCCCCTGGCCAGAGCCACCGCTTTTGCCATGATCGAAGCGAACCCCTGCCGCTTGTCCGATGGCGAGCTGTACACATTCAGGAGGAATATGCTGTTCTTGAGCCAGCTGTTGGGGATTATTTCGAGGATAATGACCTCAGCCTTGCTGTTGCCAAGCTGTAGTTTGTGTTCTTGAAAGGAGCACTTTTTTGCGACCAAGGTTGCCAAACCACGCTTCCCTTGCTCGCGCACCAAGACGTCTCGATAGCCCGGGAAAGTTAGCGAATCACCGAGAGTTTCCTGTAACATAATTACGTGCGGTTTGACCGCCTGAGAAGCAATAAAGTGCAGCAGTGGAGCCCTGCGCCTTTTGAAACTGGCTTAGTTCCACTGCGTCCCTACCAGTTCATTAGTGTTGTCCGCCATAATTACTGTTCTGAGACAGCCAATCTCCTGTCGGGTTGACTTTTACCGCGCCTGCAGGCGACTGTGCCCTGTTCGGGCCTATCGGAGGCGAGCTACCCGTAGCTAGCGCTGCCTGTGTACCTTGAAGAGACGACACCCTTTTCAGTAGGGTAGTCATGCTATCAGCCAGTTGTTTAATCGATTGCTGCATGCTTTCCAGAGCCTTGTTGTTGGATTTTGTCTCCATAGCATCCCACTCCCCTTGGGGGGGTGAGGCCCTACGTTTTCCCGAGCGCGCCTGCACGTCCCCTGGTGGGGGAATCTGTTGTCTCTCACCCTGCGAGGAGTAATGTTTGCGGAACGACTCAAGGTCAGCCCTCAGCTGTTGAATCTCTGCCTTAAGGCAAGCATTCTCTTGGATCCACTTAGCTACCCTTGGGTCTTCCCTATGCTCTGGCAATGGTACCCGCGTTACCTCTGGTGGCGGCGCCGCTGACTTCGGCTTGGCTCGATCCGCCCAGGTAGGTACTTTCTGGATTCGTACCCGGGAGCAAGAGCGCCCTTTGATGCGAGCGCGGCCCCTGGAGCGGTCGCGCCTGCGGCCAGCCGGCGTGACGGAACGCCCCTGCCTGGGAGCACTTGCCACGCTGGAATCCCTTGACCGGTCCTCTTTGGCCAGCTGTTGCTGAGACTTTTTGACGCGCTTTCGGCGCCGTCATCTTCTCCGTCGCACGACGTAAGGAACTTGAAAGCGTTCTTTGCACGTTCTGTCCGCCGTCGGATGTTGGCCTCTGCAAAGGGCACATTTCGGCGAGCACTGGTGATCGTTGGGTGGAGATACGAGCCCACAGCCCCTGCACACCCTCTTGTTGGAGTTGGGGCAAACATCGGCCCTGTGACCAAGTCCTCCACACGCGTAGCACACGTCGGTTTGGCGCATGTAGAGCGTGCAGCGCAGCATGCTGACGCCGCATATGACATAGTTTGGTACCTTCATGCCGTCGAAAAGCATTACCACAGTGTTCTTGATCCTTTTGGCTTCTAGGGCCTTCGGATTTCGCTGGTTGACGATCATCGTTTGGAGCTGGGCCTCGCTGATGTCAGTGTCCACTCCTCGTATGACTCCTTTACAGGTGTTATCGGGGGCCGCGACATGTGCCGCCACATGGTACATTCCTTCGCTTATCCGAATCTGTTGGATCGTGGCGTAGGTGTTTGCGTTCTTCTGCTCCGGTGTGGAGACTACGAGAATGTTCTGGGCGATGTTTGGGCAAACGATGTCCCCTTCCGTCTCTGCCGGGGCAAGAGCAGCCGCCATGGCAATAGCCTGTGCGAGCCTAATTTGGCTTACTTTTCGGATGTCAAGTCCGTCCCTCGGCCTGACGATAATTCGTATGTGGCCCCTCGGCAGCCGAGGGAGCCTCGATGCAGCTGCGCGGCGCTTCATTGGACCTTGCGGGGCTGCCGTTCGGCAGCCTCCCTTCGAGCCCACATGTGATGCGTTGCCCGCGGAAACTGGCGTTTCTACACGAGCTTTCTTGTTCCTGCCCAGCGCTGTCGTCCAACCCGGGCGATTGGCTTCTTCGTGAGAGATTTCCTCTCCTTCCACCATCTCTACTTCGGGCATGTTGCCCCTTTTCCCCGCCCTTCGTCGTCGACGCTAGGCTGAGCCCGGTAGGGTTAGCCGAGTCGCGGCGCGTTCCACACGAAAAGTTCCAATAATTCAGCAAAAAGACCACTCACCGAAAAAAGTCTGGTATCGACGTGATCCTCAGAAGAAACTGCGTCGAATGAAACGCAGCTCGAGCACAGGAACCACAAAAATCCTAACAAAAACATTAACAGAAACGGGAGTCGATCTTCTCGCGTCCGCACTGGTCGGCGCCCCCTGCGTCTCCCCCGCACGTTAGAGAGTGCTTGCATGACTGTTAGTCGTGATGACGTCACGTGAGTCAATAGTGATCAAGTCGGTTGGCCGAGTCATAAGTATAACATTATTGCTCTCTCACAGACGTTTTGTTCGATATGCATGAAAACAGGTTAGGACAGTGCGTGCGTGTGTGATAGACGTGATGACGTCACATGAGTCACTAGTATTCACGTCGCTAGGCCTAGTTAGAGCATTCAAGTTATTACTCTCTCACAGATGTTTCGTTTGATATGCATGAAGACAGGTTAGGACACCGCGTGCATGGGTGTCAGGCATGATGACGTCACGCCAGTCACTAGTGATGACGTCACTGGGCCTTGTGACAGCGTTGAAGTTATTACTCTCTCAAAGACATTTCGTTTGATATGCATGAAGACAGGTTAGGACACCGCGTGCGTGTGTGATAGGCGTGATGACGTCACGCCAGTCACGAGTGATGACGTCACTGGGCCTTGTGACAGCGTTCAAGTTATTACTCTCTCAAAGACATTTCGTTTGATATGCATGAAGACAGGTTAGGACACTGCGTGCGTGGGTGTCAGGTGTGATGACGTCACGCTAGTCACTAGTGATGACGTCACTGGGCCTTGTGACAGCATTCAAGTTATTACTCTCTCAAAAACATTTCGTTTGATATGCATGAAGACAGGTTAGGACACCGCGTGCGTCTGTGATAGGCGTGATGACGTCACGCCAGTCACTAGTGATGACGTTACTGGGCCTTGTGACAGCGTTCAAGTTATTACTCTCTCAAAGACATTTCGTTTGATATGCATGAAGACAGGTTACAACACCGCGTGCGTGGGTGTCAGGCGTGATGGCGTCACGCCCGTCACTAGTGATTACGTCACTGGGCCTTATGACAGTGTTCAAGTTATTACTCTCTGAAAGACATTTCGTTTGATATGCATGAAGACAGGTTTGGACACCGCGTGTGTGTGTGATAGGCGTGATGACGTCACGCCAGTCACTAGTGATGACGTCACTGGGCCTTGTGACAGCATTCAAGTTATTACTCTCTAGAAGACATTTCGTTTGGTATGCATGAAGACAGGTTTGAACACTGCGTGTGCGTGTGATAGGCGTAATGACGTCACGTGAGTCACTAGTGATGACGTCATGCGGCCTAGTGCCAGCATTCAAGTTATTACCCTTTCAAAGACGTTTTGTTTGATAGGCATGAAGGCACATTATAGAGTGTTTGCGTGAGTCTTAGGCGAGATGACGTCACGCTAGTCACTAGTGATGACGTCACTGGGCCTTGTGACAGCGTTCAAGTTATTACTCTCTCAAACACGTTTCGTTTGATATGTATGAACTCAGGTTAGACGCTGCGTGCGTGGGTGTCAAACGCGATGACGTCACACGAGTCACTAGTGATCACGTCACTCTGCCGATTGACAGCGTTCAATTTATTAGCCTCTCGTAGATGTTTCGTTTGGTATACATGATGGCAGGTTAGACATTGCGTGCGTGGGTAATAGGCGTGATGACGTCACCTAAATCACAAGTGATCAAGTGAGTTGGCCGAGTCATAGGTAACACGTTATCGCTCTCTCAAAGACGTTTCGTTTGGTATGCATGTCGATAGGCGAGTAAATTACGTGTGCGGGTGATATTTGTGATGACATCCCCTGAGGAACTGGTTATCAGGTGACTTGGCCGAGTTTTAGGTATCAAGATCCCGCCCTTTTAAAGACGTTTGATTTGATATGCATGACGGAAGGTTAAGACAGTGCGTGCGTGGGTGATATGCGTGAGGACGTCACCTAAGTCACTCGTGATGAGATTATTGGCCTGGTTAATAATTATCAAGTTATTACTGTGTGGACGGCAATGCCTTTGATATGCATGTCGAAGGTGTGAATAGTGCTTACGCGGGTGATAGGCGTGATAAAGTCGCGCGAGTCGCATTGTGTCACTATGTAGTGACTCATTCATGGCTTTTCCCTGCTAAATTCACTCCAAAGCTATTCACTCTACGCATTCCCGAAAATTCTGGATCGTTTTGAAGTCACAATGTCATCAGGATTAAATTCGCTGGCGTCCGGATTAAATCGGCTGGCGGTTGGATTATTTCAGCGGCACTTGGATTAAAATGAATGGCACCTGGATTAATTTCAGTGGCGGCTGGAATAAATTGACTGGCGCCTAGATTAATTTGGCTGGCACTTGGATTAAATTGAGCGGGAAAACCTGTACAGCTAGTTTGAGCTATAGTAACCATCGGCAACCACAATATAATATTATAAATACGCTATCGATTTCCGTCTTCATCTTTTGCATTTGCTTATGAACTTCATGACGCAATTATATTGTGTGCACACAATCTTTATCACATCCTTTGTATCTGCTCGGATATTTTAACTTTTCTAATTATGAAATGCAAACGCACCTTACTCATTACCATCTTCGTTACAGCCGAGTGAATTTATTATCCTATGTTGAGTGCTTTCTCCGACAGAAGCAGTAACGTCCCCAGGGCAACTACTACCAGTGCTAGGATATCCTACCTGATATTACCAAATCAAGCAGACTTTGTTGCCGCTACAACCTGTACACCAGGCATTAGTGATCAATCATTACTATCATTTGCTTTATTGCACCCTGTGCTAAAGCAGATAAAAAATAAAACAAAACAGCATTGTAAGAAAGCAAACTTTTCAACGATGAACAGTGAACTATCAAATCTTCTAGACACATTTTAAGCAGTTTGAATAACCGTTCAGTGCAGTCTAAGTGGAATATATTTGCTGCTGATGCTGATCGACAAATCATGAAGTATACTCCTTGCCTTACCGTCATATCGAAAACGCGTGTGTCATGGCAGAGAGCTCACATCAAACGTTTATATAACAAAAAGAAACGTTTTCAACGTGCCGCAAAATGTTTACTGAATAACTACCTCCGGTTTGCTGCCTACAAATCTGCATCATACATCTACATATCTGCAATTAAATTCCCTAAAGATAATTTTCTTACTAACGCTTTTCCGTCTATGTTACAAACTAACGCAAAAAGTTCTGCCGAGTAAATAGGCCGCTGTCCGACAATCATATTTCCTTGATTGACTCATTCGGTAACGAAATTAGTGAAGGGCATTGCACTGCTGTTCCTAACAAATATTTAATCAAAAACTTTTCTTTAGATAACCGCAATAATTTATCTAGCGCAATTTTACACAGTTATTCACCCATATCATCAATAATTATTGGAACCGTTGGAGTTGTACGCGTCATTGAATCACTTAAAAAAGATTTGCCTCCTGGTTATGATGGCAATAATACAATTCTTTTATAAAAGTACTTGTGCTTATAATTCTATTGTACTAACAAAAATTTTGCAACAATCACTGCATACTTCTACTATTCCTAGTCAATGAAAAAATTGGAAAAGTCCTTCTACTCTATAAATCTGGTAATAAACACTGCCCGAACAATTATCGTCCCAAATGTTTAATTAGTATATTTACAAAGAGAGTAAATTTTTTGAAATCATATTCTTTTTTAACATCTGCACAACATAGCTTTCGTAAAAAAGTATTGTTGTGAAACACAGTTATTAGCAGTCACTCATCACTTACATCAGATTCTTGAAAAATTATACCATGCCGACTGCAATTTTCTAGGTTTCTCAAGAGCTTTTGACAAGGTTTGCCCTAGACTGCTACTTTACAAGCTGCACCAACTATGTCTTGACGATAACAAACTGTGGATTGAGTGCTTTCTCACTAAGAGAGCACAATTTGTTACTGCAACAGTTACAATTCATTTTTTCTTGTAGTTCATTCCGGCATTCTGCAAGGATTTGCCATAGGCTTCCTCTTCTTTTTTTATTTATATTAAATACCTCTCATCAGTTGTATCCTCAAACGTCCATTTTATTGCTGATGACTGTGTGCCTTTTCAAGAAACTACTGATGATAATGACATAAACATATTGCAAGCTGATTTTAACGCTCTATCTAACTGGCGTACGTGAAAAATAGCTCATCGACCACAACACTAAAAAGTGCAAAATCATGTGTTTATCAAAAACCTCTACTACCTCACCTATTTACTTTCATAATTAACATTCTTATGGATTCTTATAGCTCCAATAAATATCCTAGAGTTCACATAACAACTATTCTAAACTGGTCACCTCATACTGAATACATAATAATCAATGCTACCCGCATAGTTGGCTATTTACGACGTAGCCTTTTTATTGCTCCATGTGGCCTAAAACTTCAGCGTTATAAAACACTAATACGCTCTAAACTAGAATATGCTACAGCCATGTGGGACCTCACCTATAATAATCTGGTAACTTCTGTTCAACTTGTTTAGAAGAACTCCGTTCGTTTTATATTGTATAATTATAACAGAACCAGGAGTATTTCCACCAGGAAACGTTTTCTTGCACTCCGTTTTTGAACACGTACCATCATCTCTTCCTGCACGACGAACTACTTCTTTACCTTTAGCACATATCCCAACGCTTTGTTCACTATCTTAAAGTAGGCATCCCTCCATGCAACAACAAAACGTTCTTCAATTCATTTTTGCCTCGAGCATCAAAAGAGTGGAACAGACTTCCTGGTGACATTATCGCTATAAGTGATAACATGTTTTTCCGTGATACATCAGCTAACATTGTTTAATAAGTATTTTTTGTTGAATTAGCTGACATGGTGTAAAAAAGTTCTGTGCTGTTTTAGCTAAGACATATTAATATATAAATGTATTGGAAAATATTGTATTTATAAGAGATCTCTTTTAGAAATCTAACCATATTAACTGCTTTTTGTTCCGTAAATTTTTTTGTAACAACCCACCACCCTCTGTAATGCCATTTGACAGTGAGGGTAAAATAAATACATAAATATTGTCACTGCATATGTGATTTGAGTATGAGCCGGTGGGTAGCGGGGAACAGGCAGATTAGAGAAGAGGACGTTCGGCTAGCGAGATAGGCCTCCGGTGTCAAAGATTTTGAGCATTTGAGCTATTCCTGGAATAAACAGTGGTGTGTATCTCGCCAGTAAGAGGTCACTTATACCAGACTGCGCTGTGCAGTTCCGCAATAAATTATTACCTTAACAAAGCTCGACTCAAGGCGTCACCGCTATGCACTTGGTGCAATGAACATGAAACAATTGAACATTTATTTTCATTCTGCCATCGTTATTCTGATCACAGAAAAACATATTTAGTAGCGCCATCCATAAGAGGTCTTCATCATCATCATCATCATCTTGCAGCATCGCTAGTGTGCCAGCTCCCAGACACGCAACGTCTTCTCGTCTGAGCAGCTCAGCTGGTATTTGCCACCGGGGTGGAACTTGACACCACGCACCCAGTTGTCGTGGCCCACCAGGGTGAAGACGGCCAGGCCCGTGCTGACGTCCCACAGCTTGATGGTTTTGTCCTGCGAGCTCGAGGCCAGGAAGAGTCCAGTGCCCTGGGCCCGGCCTGCGCCACTGCCAGCCAGTCGGCGGTTGCTGTCTCCGCTGCCGTTGCCCCCCAGGTGCAGGTGGGCGCTTTCGGGTGCCCACGCGATGCACTCCACCACGTGGTCGGGCTCCCGAAGCTCCAGCTTGCACTCCTTGGTGCCCACCACTCACACACGAACCGTGTGGTCATTAGAACAGCTGGCCAAGAGGGAGCCATCGGAGTTGACTCTGACCATGCGCACCCATTCCAGATGGCCTGTGAACGTCTTGACACAGTGACCCGTGGATAACTCCCACAACTTGATGGTCTTGGCTCTCGAGCAGGACACCACATGGTCACCGCTTGGCAGGAAGGACACTGACGACACGTTGTGGTCGTGTCCGTGCATTGTACGAATACACTCATATGTCTGGAAATTCCACGATTTGATGATCATGTCTGCTGAACAAGACACTAGAAACTTCCAAGTGTAGCCGAACCCCAAGTCTTGCAAAGAGTCCGTGTGGCACTTTAGCGTTCATTCAAAGTCTCCAGTCTCGTAATCCCAAAACTTGATAGAGGCGTCTTCTGAGGCGGAGACGACCACGCTGTAGACAGGGTGTAAGGCCACCCGGGTGACTGGTGACCGGTGGCCCGTGAGGGCATGCCGCTCGGGAGGCCTCGGAATCCACTCTGTAGGGGACCGCTTTTCCCGTGTGGGTGCGCCCGAAATGTACTCTTTCTCGGACTCTGCCAGTCTACTCTCCAGTTCCATCACCTTCTTCTTCAACCTGATTAAAGACGTACATTTCTTTTCGAGAAGGCCAGTGTACTTATTGTCTATGTCGCCAGGCATGTCTGTCTCCTTCTTGAAGGCTTCAAGAGCTTCCATGAACCCATTGGATGCCATATAATCCGCAACCGCCTTGTTGAGCTCTTCCCTCTGCCTTCGGGACAATACCATTTTCATAGTCCGGGAAGGTATTGGAGCTGCGCGTAATCCGGGGTTTGCTTCGTTTCTTCCGGTCAATTTGCCTCGCTAGCCGAACGTCCTCTTCTCTAATCTGCCTGTTCCCCGCTACCCACCGGCACATACCCAAATCACATATGCAGTAACATTATGTAATTAAAAAAAACTAAATTATCTCCCTGAAGGGGACCCTGATGGGATGAAAAGCAGCAGTAGAGCGCCTGGCGTTGACCCAGTTAGAACGGGCGTCGACGGGGGTGCTGGCCGAACGGTTTGAATCGAAACTCAGTGTAGCGTTTACTCGTGTAAACGTTTGTTCGGAACGCAAAGATATGCACTCTAAGGCAAAATTACCCGAAATAGGAGTAACGGAGCCCAATAGATGCGCGCGATGAACGGATAGACTGTTGAGGAGCAACCACAAAGGAAAACGTGGTGCGTGTAAACTACTTGGTCTGCAAACACGCTCCAAAGGGATGAACCGCCCGGCAAATGGTGGTAGTGGTTAGAAGAGGAGAAAGACACCTAATTTCTGCAGCCCGATCGAGAGTACGGCGCAGCGCTTGCCCCCCCCCCCCCCCCGGCAAATGCTGGCAGTGCGCAAAGCGTTGCCAATGTCACTATCCGTCCTCTTCCTCTCCTGGCTCAGTCTTTCTCCGTATTTTGCTGGCGACGGTTTGCGTTGCATCACGCTTGGAGTGCTCGACCACGGCCACGTGGATTCGACGATCTAGGAATTACGACGTGGTGCTTGTGTGTACGCTTTGATGAGCGTGGGCTGCTGCTTTTACATTTCGCTGCACCCATGAAGTCTGGAGCAAGTCTCGACACGTCACCACGCCGTGCTGTATATCTCTGGCTTAGATATAGTCACGACCAACACAAGACAGCAACAGTTGGGAAGGCAAACATGACGGCCCAGAAGAAGGCAGGCCTATCGGATATATGCTTCAGTCCGACTCAGGGCAGAAATCAGCGCTGGATTCTTTCGCAAGTAGATTATCATTCTTTATTCTACTCTACCTTTTGCGTGTGCGATACGGATCGTGCTTGCCGGCAACGGGCTCGGTCGTGTTGTATATCGCACGCACAAAATTCACCGCGAAGGTCAGCTTGGGCGTCTGCAGTTCGCCTGTGCTTTGAGACCGCCTGGAAATTGGCCGCCATTGCCGTCGGCCTCCCGAGTGCTCGCCTGTCATCGTCGCCACGTTGAGCTCCGGGCTAAAGATATTGGGCTGAGACATCGGCGCTGTGTTGGAGTAGTCGAAAACACGTTGCGGGTTCTCGTAACAAGCTTGGTTATAGTAATTCGCGCACTGTAAGTGCACCAGCACGGGATGGCGGGGATTTCGGTAGCGTTGGAACTCAGTGAAAATTGGTCGCCATTACTGCTGGCTTTCCCGTCAGTCGGTGGCAAGTAGCTCGGCGCCATCCGTTGGCCGCGACAGTGGACTCGCGTTTGCACGCTGCATTTGCTCGAGTTTCTGGAAAAGGGCCGCATTACTATCGATTTCTTCGGTGCTAGCTCAAAACCAGCCCAGCGCTGTTCGTGGCGGCGGCCAAGCGGGCGCTCGCTCTCCTGTTCGAAGTTCGCTGGCGGCAGTCACTCCGCGTGCAGCGCCGTGTTTGGTCTCGCGTTCGCTTGCTCGAGCTGAACGACGTCACTCGCTTTGGACTCGCCGACTTTTTGGCGGCACGGTGGTTCGCGGAGTTGTGGCTGCGGCCGCCGCTCCTAAGCTGTTGCGCTACGGGGATCTAAATGAGTCTTTGGGGTTGTGTGATATCGCGCTTAAATTATTAGTATGTCATATCTCACGTATGTTTTATTTCACCTTGCACGTATTTCTCATATGCATTCGTATTCATCCTCTGTCACGTGTGACTGACTATTTTACATACTTATTGTACTGCCGTGAGCACACACCGTGCTGAAGGCTGTCTGCGCTGGCGTCTGCGATGCCTGTCATCCATCTCTTCCGTCAGAGCAGCTTCAGAAGGACTGTGCGAGATGTGAAGGTAAAGTTATTCGTTTGGCATACTTTACACGCATGTTCTTATATTACCTTGTCATATGCGTGCATCTTCATTTTCTGTCACGTGTGTCTAACTATTTCTACTATCTTATTGTACGTATAGCCGTGGGAACACAACAGGCAGAAGGCTGCGTGCGCTGGTGTCTGCAGTGCTTGTTATCTATCGCTTCTGTCGGAGATGCAACACAAAGAGTGAACAAGATATGACAAAGAGACTGGACTTGTACACTTCACCATGAATTCACTTAGAAGAATGGAGAAACTGCATGTGTATGTAGAAAAATAAAGAATTCGATGTCTCGCTTTTCTCTTCGTTGTTGCCGTGACTGCGAAAGCAGTTACACATAGGTGGCTAACTACTTTCTCGCGTGTTTTTTCTGCGCTATTTGTTGCTCAATGCGCAGAAAAACAGGCTAAAAAGTATTAGGCCTGGCGGAAATTCAACAAAAGCAATGTTTGAACTGAGGATACAAAGTTCATCTGATTGGAGTACTTGAGTGGATCAACCGTTCGTCCGGCGAGGTGACTGTGAGGACTAACGGTTGCCCGGTGACGTGTAATTGTGGGGATTGACAGTTGCCCTATAGGGTGCAAGTGTGAGGACTAAATGTTAGTCCTTTGAGGTGAATATTGGGACTAATGGTTACTCAGTAATCTGCAAATGTGAGGAATAAATGTTAGTTCCTCGAGCTTGTCAGTGGGGACCAACTGTTAGCCGCGGAGCCGTTATTCCTTAAATAAATGAATGGTTGTGGCAGCCCCATTAGTCCCCAAAAGGACAAACCACACACACTTTTAACACCTTTTTGCCTTAGAATATGGGAGGCGGGACGTCTTGAAGACGCAGCGCTCATCTTACTTTACTCGCGTCTCGTCTGTGTTACCCGCGTGCCTTTTGTATTCTCGAACGCGATTGGTGTTCTCGACTATCACCTAGTCGGTGTCTCAGGTCTTTCACTCCGACGCTATTGTTCGGCTTCGCAGGCTCTCGCCTCGTCGTTGTTGACGTCGCCATTCGCGAACGCGATCGGCTTCACTAACCCTCGCATTGCCGACGACATCTGCAATAGGAACGCACACACTCGCGGGAAGCCTGCCACCACGGCGTCCTACCCGTCGGCGTGATCTTGCGGCAAGCCGCGGCGCGCGGTCCAAAACCTGCAGCGAGGAGAGTAGTGTGGATGGAGGGACAGCGCTACACAAGCTAGTCAAAAAGCTGCTTCGCACCTAAAGTATTTTGACTGATTGTCATTTCATGACAAAGTACCTCCAAGCCACGCGAAGTCAAGTGGAGCTGAAGGTACGAATAATAGACAAACTTGTGTACAACACATCATTCCGATGCTGGCTGTAGCGCTTTGCGTTGCCCCTCGCACAGACACCAGCGCCAGAGTTGCCTCCGGTCTACCTATGGGAAACTCTAGGGCGCCGCGATACCGATCAAGTTGATTAATAGCATGGAGGAGAGAAATTTAGCTGACACTGATGCGAAAAATAAGTATGCGTGTAGTGTGGGCTTCTTCGGCAGAGCATTGGGGCTGGTATTTTGATTAACAGCTAAGAGTTCAATTTCTGCCTCGGCATCCAGGTAAAATTTACTTAGAAGTGTGACGTTATCACCGGGGGCAGAAGCTTAGCCATGCTTCACGACAAACCCCCGGTTCTTCGCCTCAGCTTTTCGACAGAAAAATGAAAAGGAGTTGTTTTAAGCCGTACACGTATATAGATGAAATAAAATTATGCCAAACCAATTTTTTAGCGTACGTACTACTCATCTTAACGACCACGAATAAAAGCCAGCAATGCTTCACGCGGTTGACAGCCCCATTTTTGAGGCAGAAACGAAACAACAAATAAAAAACACTTTAACAATAAAAAAATAAATAATGGTACGTTCATGTTTAGAACACTGAAAATACACGCTAAAGGTTATCAATACACGATGAAAATCTTAAAAGCAAACGTTGTAAAAAAGAAAAATTGCCAATGATTAAACGTCTGCATAATACGAATTCGGAGCGCAGCTGTTTAGGTGTTTTGGTTTTGCGGTAAGTTGAGAAAAACAATTTGGAAGAAATATGTATGTATGCACTGATAGTTGCGCAGCTCTACTCATTTTCCGGAACTCTTTGTAATGGGAACACACGTTTGCCAGTCGTAATGTAATGAAGGAAGCTTTGTCGAGGGTGAAATGAATTTGACCATCAATGCCTGTTTTCCAAAGACAGGGTATATGGAAGGGTTCCGTGAGGTCGTCTCATGACTGGAATACGTTACGATGAATGGCAACGGGATGTTCTTGATCATAACTGGGAACAATACGTCTCTTTTGTTTTTCTGCCTATATCAAGGTTCTCCAAAAGTAACATCGGTGTGGGCCGAAGTGTGGTTCTTGTGAGTTGCAAAAAGTGCGCCATGTCGAAGTACACAGCCAATACCAGCAAGTTGTTATCCAAATTTGCTCGCCCGTTTCCGGAGGCAGATACTTTGTTTCCATTTGATACTCGCGCCTGCTCTACGTGGTGTTTGGGCTTGCCCAGAATTCTTCTTTGCTTGCTTCTTTCCCAATTACTTTGGCACATACATCCTTTTAGTTTGACGCTCGCAATAGCCGTGCATGGTAGTGGGGTTTGCTCAATTCCTGTGGCACATACTCGTTCGAGTGGTGACACCATCGACGCTTCACACTTTTACGTGCTGTGCACATTAGTGCGACTTGCCTAATTTCTGTGCCACGCATACGTTCCCATGGTTACGCCACCGACGGCGACGGCAGCAGTGACGCCGCTTAACACCGGAACGGGTGTTTAAGGGCACAGGGTGCACTCTAAAACAGAAAAAAAAGCTGGACATATACAACTTTTTTTTTTCGATGGGGGGGGCATAATACACACAATACTACATTCCAGTGCGTATACCAAATTTTGTAGGCGTACTACAAAAAAATAGAAAAACAATTTTTATGCAATAAATCCACCGTATTATAATCCCTAGCACTTAGGTGATTGTAGTTACATACATGTTTACGTCACCACACAATACTAAGTGTCATATATTTTGTTTCAGTGATAGGGTGGTCGATGTCATACCAATTCTATATCGCTGTTCTTGACAGTTTTCCCAGACAGTCGTTTAAAATCGTGCACTATTTGGGCAACCACTCACGTACTAAATGCCACCCCATTATGGCCAAGTTCACTAACTTCAAAACAAAAGGGAAAGTACTATCACTGCACAATCAACTAAAGATTAAAAACATGTAAGTCGGCGAAGATTTTTCTGTTGCAACGGGGCAGGCTCGTAGAAAAGCCTAATGATGATTGATTGATATGTGGGGTTTAACGTCCCAAAACTACTATATGATTATGAGTGACGTCGTAGTGGAGGGCTCTGGAAATTTCGAACACCCGGGGCTCTCTAACGTGCACCCAGATCTGAGCACACGGGCCTACAGCATTTCCGCCTCTATCGGCAATGCAGCCGCCACAGCCGGGATTTGATCCCGCGACCTGCGGGTCAGCAGCCGAGTAGTTTAGCTACTAGACCACCGCGGCGGGGCGTGAAAAGAAAACTTAACAACTTTGAGAAAGCTCAGCCCGGTTCTTCGTCAATCAAGCTGCGTTACAAGTTAATTATTATTAAAAATTTTACATGTATTTTCTATGGAGTGCGATAAAATAATAGATGTAAGAAAACGTATCGATTTATCAAAAGGTGACAGATAATGCGCGGGCTTCTTAACGGAACGCCTTTACTTAGGGTTGTGCCAGGGTAGGCGACAGGAAATCATGCCTTCAGGTGTCCGTTCATTTTTTAACGTTAGAAGTTTACTGAACAAAACACTTTACCATTAGCTATTGATATATGCATTGCAAAGATAATTGCTTTGATTGAAACGTGGCTTCATGCACATGAGAAGCGAAAGTTGGGGTAGTTGGTGGTTCGTGATTGGATGTAAAAACAGAGCAAATATACAAAGACAGATTGCACTTGCCCGCTCATTACAAGGAGTGTGGCTGCCATCCATTGGTGGACAAAAGCATTTGTTTTATTGGCCATTCGGACAATTGTACTAGACAGGTGATGAAGTCTCTTCACATTGAAATTGAGAGGGAAAGATTCGTGAGCAAATGGTCCATGGCACTTGGTGAAAATGAGGTTGGATGCCTAGGTTCAGCGCTGTCGGGTTAAAGCGATTGTTAGTAATTTTGATGGTCACGCATGTTTTTGCAATTAGATGTGATCATTATTTCTTTTCTTGCTTTTCTTTTCTTGAGTGTTTACGTAAGTGTCGATTTTTTGTGATTAGATTCTTTTTTGTACCCTGTTAGCTCTGCTACGCAGCCGATATGTTGTGCCATGTGACTAAGTCTTATTTATTTATTTATTCAGGTTACCCCTAAAGGCCCTCTAGAAGAGGTTATTACATAGGGGGTCTGTCTGATATATGTTTGTGTTCCTTCTAATAAAAATATTTGCAAGTTCAGCACCTTGTCGTCTCTTCTTGTGTGTTTGTATGTATTTTTGCGCTTTTTTACATCCAATCATGCACATATCCGTGATCAAGAAATCTTGGATGACGCAAACCATTTTCACATATACCATTGAGATCGGATGGAAGGCGGCATTCATTTCAACAAAGCATTCCTTCTACCTGTATCCATATTATTACTGAACTAGAGCTAGTTTGAGCTATATTAACCATCGGCAACCACAATATAATATTATAAATAAGCTATCGATTTCCGTCTTTACTTTTGCATTTGCCGATGAACTTCATGACGCAACTATATTGTGTGCACACGATCTTTATCACATCCTTTGTTTCTGCTCGGATATTTTAACTTTTTTAATTAAGGAATGCAAACGCATCTTACTCATTAACATCTTCGTCACAGCCGAGAGAATTTATTAACCTATGTTGAGTGTTTTCTTCGACAAAAGTAGTAACTTCCCTAGGGCAACTACTAGCAGTGCTAAGATTCCCTATCTGATATTAACAAATCAACCAGACTTTGTTGCCGCTATAACCTGTAAACCAGGCATTAGTGGTCAATCATTACTATCATTTTCATTTAATGCACCCTGTGCTAAAGCAGATAAAAAAATAAAACGATACACCACAGTAAGAAAGCAAATTTTTAAACGATTAAGAGTGAACTATCAGATCTTCTAGACACATTATTGAGCAGTTTGAATAACAGTTCAGTGCAGTCTAACTGGAATAAATTTGCAGGTGATGCTGATCGACAAATCATGAAGTATACTCCTTGCCGTACCGTCATATCAAACGCGCGTGTGTCATGGTAGAAAGCTCACATCAAACGTTTATATAACAAAAAGAAACGTTTTTATCGTGCCGCAAAATGTTTACTGAATAAGCACCCCCGGTTGCTGCCTACAAATCTGCATCATACATCTACATATCTGCAATTAAATCACCTATTGATAACTTTCTTAATAACGCTTTTCCGTCTATGTTACAAACTAACGCAAAAAGTTCTGCCGAGTAAATAGGCCGCTGTCCGACAGCCATATTTCCTTGATTGACTCATTCGGTAACGAAATTAGTGAAGGTCATTGCGCTGCTGTTCCTAACAAATATTTAATCAAAAACTTTTCTTTAGATAACCGCAATAATTTACCTAGCGCAATTTTACACAGTTATTCACCCATATCATCAAAACTTATTGGAACCGTTGGAGTTGTACGCGTCATTGAATCATTTAAAAAAGATTCGCCTCCTGGTTATGATGGCAATAATACAATTCTTTTATAAAAGTACTTGTGCTTATAATTTTATTGTACTAACCAAAATTTTCCAACAGTCACTGCATACTTCTACTATTCCTAGTCAATGAAAAAATTGGAAAAGTCGTCTACTCTATAAATCTGGTAATAAAAACTGCCCGAACAATTATCGTCCCAAATGTTTAATTAGTATATTTACAAAGAGAGTAAATTTTTTGAAATAATTTTCTTTTTTAACATCTGCACAACATAGCTTTCGTAAAAAAGTATTGTTGTGAAACACAGTTATTAGCAGTCACTCATCACTTACATCCAATTCTTCAAAAATGATACCATCCCGTCTGCAATTTTCTCGGTTTCTCAAGAGCTTTTGACAAGGTTTGCAATAGACTGCTACTTTACAAACTGCACCAACTAAGTCTTGATGGTACGAAACTGTAGATTGAGTGCTTTCTCACTAAGAGAGCACAATTCGTTACTGCAACAGTTACAATTCATCTTTTCACGTAGTTAATTCCGGCATTCTGCAAGGATTTGCCATAGGCTTCCTCTTCTTTTTTTATTTATAATAAATACCTCTCATCAGTTGTATCATCAAACGTCCATTTTATTGCTGATGACTGTGTGACTTTTCAAGAAACTACTGATGATAATGACATAAACATATTGCAAGCTGATTTTAACGCTCTATCTAACTGGCGTACGTGAAAAATAGCTCATCGACCACAACACTAAAAAGTGCAAAATCATGTGTTCATCAAAAACCTCTACTACCTCACCTATTTACTGTCATATTAACATTCTTATGGGTTCCTATAGCTCCTATAAATATCCTGGAGTTCACATAACAACTATTCTAAACTGGTCAACTCATACTGAACACATATTAATCAAAGCTACCCGCATAGTTGGCTATTTACGACGTAGCTTTTTTAATGCTCCATGTGGCTTAAAACTTCAGCTTTATAAAACACTAATACGCTCTAAACTAGAATATGCTACAGCCATGTGGGACCTCACCTATAATAATCTGGTAACTTCTGTTCAACTTGTTTAGAAGAACTCCGTTCGTTTATATTGTATAATTATAACAGAACCAGGAGTATTTCCACCAGGAAAAGTTTTCTTGCACTCCGTTTTGAACACGTACCATCATCTCTTCCTGCACGACGAACTACTTCTTCACCCTTAGCACATATCCCAACGCTTTGTTCACTATCTTAAAGTAGGCATCCCTCCATGCAATAACAAAACGCTCTTCAATTCATTTTTGCCTCGAGCATCAAAAGAGTGGAACAGACTTCCTGGTGACATTATAGCTATAAGTGATAACATTTTTTCCGTGATACATCAGCTAACATTGTTTAATAAGTATTTTTTGTTGAATTAGCTGACATGGTGTAAATAAGTTCTGTGCTGTTTTAGCTAAGACATATTAATATATAAATGTATTGGAAAATATTTTATTTATAAGAGATCTCTTTTAGAAATCTAACCATATTAACTGCTTTTTGTTCCGTAAATTTTTTTTAACAACCCACCACCCTCTGTAATGCTATTTGACATTGAGGGTAAAATAAATACATAAATATTGTCACTGCATATATGATTTGAGTATGAGCCGGTGGGTAGCGGGGAACAGGCAGATTAGAGAAGAGGACGTTCGGCTAGCGAGATAGGCCTCCGGTGTCAAAGATTTTGAGCTTTTGAGCTATTCCTGGAATAAACAGTGGTGTGTATCTCACCAGTAAGAGGTCACTTATACCAGATTGCGCTGTGCAGTTCCGCAACTAAATTATTACCTTAACAAAGCTCGACTCAAGGCGTCACCGCTATGCACTTGTTGCAGTGAACATGAAACAATTGAACATTTATTTTCATTCTGCCATCGTTATTCTGATCACAGAAAAACATATTTAGTAGCGCCATCCATAAGAGGTGTTCATCATCATCATCATCTTGCAGTATCGCTATTGTGCCAGCTCCCAGACACGCAACGTCTTCTCGTCTGAGCAGCTCAGCTGGTATTTGCCACCGGGGTGGAACTTGACACCACGCACCCAGTTGTCGTGGCCCACCAGGGTGAAGACGGCCAGGCCCGTGCTGACGTCCCACAGCTTGATGGTTTTGTCCCGCGAGCTCGAGGCCAGGAAGAGTCCAGTGCTCTGGGCCCGGCCTGCGCCACTGCCAGCCAGTCGGCGGTTGCTGTCTCCGCTGCCGTTGCCCCCCAGGTGCAGGTGGGCGCTCTCGGGTGCCCACGCGATGCACTCCACCACGTGGTCGTGCTCCCGAAGCTCCAGCTTGCAATCCTTGGTGCCCACCACTCACACACGAACCGTGTGGTCATTAGAACAGCTGGCCAAGAGGGAGCCATCGGAGTTGACTCTGACCATGCGCACCCATTCCAGATGGCCTGTGAACGTGTTGACACAGTACCCCCCCCGTGGATAACTCCAACAACTTGATGTCTTGGCTCTCGAGCAGGACATCACATGGTCACCGCTTGGCAGGAAGGACACTGACGACACGTTGTGGTCGTGTCCGTGCATTGTACGAATACACTCATATGTCTGGAAATTCCACAATTTGATGATTATGTCTGCTGAACAAGAAACTAGAAACTTCCAAAGTGTGGCCGAACCCCAAGTCTTGCACGGAGTCCGTGTGGCACTTAGCGTTCATTCGAAGTCTCCAGTCTCGTAATCCCAAACCTTGATCGAGGCGTCTTCTGAGGCGGAGACGACCACGCTGTAGACAGGGTGTAAGGCACACCCGGGTGACTGGTGACGGTGGCCCGTGAGGGCATGCCGCTCGGGAGGCCTGGGAATCCACTCTGTAGGGGACC
>WOVY01000397.1:0-110277 GCA_013436015.1 Rhipicephalus annulatus | reverse complement strand
CAAACTTTAGGTGTTCAAAAAGAAGTATCAATGCCATATACTTTCTTTGTCAGCCTACTCACACTCTAATAATGAGAATTACCCGACAACATTACCCAGTAAAATAAAGGGATGTTATAAAAAGTAATGTCAATTCAATTGTCAAAAAACGTTGCCAAGTTACGTTTTTGTTCACTTTTCTTTTCACAATTTTGTTAAAGTTACTTTGATAACATCCCCTATAGTTTGTTTGGCATCATTTTCTGCTAGTTCTCATTATAATGTGTTCAACAAAGACAACAAACCCTTAAATTATAGTTCTTTCCTTTACTCATGAATCTGAAACAGTGAATCTCAGTAATCTTAGCGGTGTGTGACTTGTTTTTTTTTGATCAGTTGTGCATGTGTTCAAGTACATGCATTTAGGTGGGAGGGGGAACTATTGCCTCCTCCTGTGACTAGCAGATTTTCTGAGAACGGACAGATGCATAATGCTGACAAAGAAGTATAGGGATATTGGAAGTAATCGTTACGTAATTGCAATCGTAATGTAATTGCCAGTAGGCAAAAAAAAATGTCCCACACTCGCCATAATGGTAACAGGCAGCGCTGACTGACTCTTCCATGTATAAATGCACATATATACCGTACAAAATGGGAAGAGGGATAGCCGCCATAGTAGCTCAGTTGATAGAGCATCGGACATGTTATTCGAAGTTCGCAGGCTCGGTCCCTGTACAGGGCAGGTTATCGTTTTTTTTTCCTGCCCCGCCACGGTGGTCTAGTGGCTAAGGTACTTGGCTGCTGACCGCAGATCGCGGGTTCGAATCTCGGCTGTGGCGGCTGCATTTCCGATGGAGGCGGAAATGTTGTAGGCCCGTGTACTCAGATTTGGGTGCACGTTAAAGAACCCCAGGTGGTCAAAATTTCCGGAGCCCTCCACTACGGCGTCTCTCATAATCATATGGTGGTTTTGGGACGTTAAACCCCACAAACCAATCAATATCTTTTTTTCCTTCTACTTTTCTTTCTTCACAATTACAACACTTCTATTCTTCTTGAAGATTTTCTGGTGTAAAAAAGGTACCTTATAATCTGAAGAGGCAAACAGAATGTGCCAGTGTACAAGTTAGCTCTTGTAGTGGTTACAAGTAAGATATGTTTTGAAGAATAAATCATTCTGCCACTTGCCTAAAGAATGGCTACAGGACATGGCGCTGGATGCACTTGTTATTTTTGAATCAAGCTATCTTGAATCCAATTTTAAAAAATACATGAGATACACATGACGGTATCACACACTTTAACGCCACAAAGATTATGCAGCGAACAATGTTATAAATGCGAAATTGCATAAGGATAAGGTGAAAACTGCACCCTCAACGAGATCGTACAGAAAGCACAGGGTGCAGGCGTCATTCCTTCTGCCCGTGCTTTTCAAGTGCGAGCTGTTTTCACCTCGTTCTGACCAACTAACTAGATTGAGATGTGTTGTTATAGTGCAAGAGGATGCTCCACGGGAAACTAGGTTGTCTCAAAGTCTGTGTGTGTCTTTCAACCTATATGGTGCCCGGTTCAAGAGTTCATGCAGACCAGATGGTGTAAAACAGGACCATGTAAAATGGACCGTGTAAATAAAATGGACCATGTAAATAAACAGGATCGTGTAAAATGTCCTTTTCGTGTGCAACTGTAGTTTTTGTTGTGCTGAATGACCTTTTTTTATATACACTACATAACAAACTTGCTTCTTTAGAGTCGAGTGCATCTTCGGATCGATTGTAAATGTTTGCATATACGAGGCCTTAAGTTTTATAAGAAATTCCTCAGTGTGCCACAAGGAAATGTGTGTTCAGCCAAAATTTGTATATCATTATATACAACTCTTAAAGCCTCGTCTACAACTTTATGCAGGTTGACCTTGAGCAGAAAACGAGGAGCGGCAGCAGCCCCCAAAAAAGAGCAAGCACCATCCAAGCTCCCGAAGCTCTCTTCGACAGGAACAGCAAGGTCACTGTGTGGCATTGAAAACCATTGCAAGGAGTGCCTTATCAGTACACTGTGCTGCTCTTTCATCGCAGAAGACGAAGTTGACCACTCCAGAGGAACTTCACGCTGTGTATTGTGAGTGCTTCAGTGGTTTTGTTTTTGTCCAGCCAGCAGTTAAGAAATCATGTGTCAGATTCAGCCAGGATGGCTAGAGGGAGTCGGGCAGGCATGTTTGGACATTTTTCTAGCCAAGTAGTGCCAATTTTCGCACTGGTCCTGTTGGAGTTACTGCCACAATCACAGAAGCTACGTCACCTCTCTAAATGTACTGATGTGTCGGGGAAGATTAGCTGCATTAGATTTTTCTATAACTGATAGCTGCCAACATTCTTCATTATACAGGAGTTTTGTTCCTCACTTATGGGTGTAAAGCCCTCACAAGAAAAAATGCAACACGTCTACTTCCAGAAGACTCCATGGCCCTACTTGTAGGTTTTTTCGGCTTGTATCATAAGCACCTCGTTTGGGGTACATGAACGTTTTATAAACCTGTACAGCGAAAATTTTGGGTGGCTGGTCGCTTTGTCGTTATCTTGTTCCTCGCAGTATTCTTAAGCATGTTGTGCATTACGTTGTCAATCTGGTTCATGTGCATAGAAGACATTACGAAGTTTCAGGCTACAGTATAAAAAGCCTGGAAGCAAGCTATCAATAATTTTTTAACAGAGTTGCTTAATCTGATACATGATACATCACTAAACTTTCGTGCGTATTCATCAATGTAAGCTCGTCTTAGTGTTATCCAAAATGAAGATGTGAGTCGACAGATGGAAACATCTAGTGGGGTAATCAGGGTGAACAGTAGAAGTGCTTCAGACAGGCTGGCCGATGTTGTGATAGGAGGACCTATTTTTTAGAAGTCACCTTGTCATCCTTGGCGTGTTAGTTTAAACAGGGTCAGTAATGACATCATCTTTTGGTATAGGCGTGTGTGCCTGTTGGAAATATTTGTCTGAAAAAAAACTATAACGCAGAAGAGTGCAGCCCTTGCTTATTTTCAAGTTAGGTTGCGCTGATACAAAGTGTTCTCCTGTCGGAGGTTGGGGGTAAGGGAAGCAAAAAAGATAAATGATAGAAAAGAAAAAAGAAGAAAGAAAAGGGGAATGCAAAGTAAAAGTAGTGTTACACTGCTCCTACTTTGCATCCCCCCTTTTTTCTTTTTTTCCCTTGTTTTCTTTTTTCGCCTTTTTTGTTACATTTGCATTGTCCCATCTAGTGCATGAATCAATGACACATGGCTTTGCTATAGCAAAGATGCCTATGTGGTGTTGGATTGAACAGTGCATTGTACTTCATTTAGTTAATTACAGACTGATCAGTCTTATAATAAGTGCTTCCTGTCTATCACCACACACGTTCAATTGAAAAGTTTGTGCTTGGCTCTTAGTATGCTGGTATATAGCTTGTGTCTTGGACTACTCAAAATGAATGTTATTTTGCTGCTGTTTATGGTAATGAATTTATCCAACATGAAAATATCTTGCCTTGTGAACTTTGTCGGACCTGCCTTTCTTTTTCTTTCCTATGCAGGCATTGTATGTGAGGGAGGCAGTAGCAGAGAGGTGATAGCTTGAGCTTCGGAAGAATAAATGCTGGCAGTGAGGCAATTACGCATCAAACATCCCAGCCATTTTGCCAACCGTCCTAAATGTGTTTTGAAAAAAAAATATTGTGCTCGTTTACTGTATTTTTCTGAAAACAGCAAAATGCTAAAGTATATCGCAGAGAACAAAATATTAGGCCACGTTGGTGCCTTCTGGACTTCCCAGGATGTCGTCTGGGTGTTGTTTGTAAAAAGTAAAGTGTTTCAAAAATACTGCCTCTTCTACACCAAATTCGGTCTTGGTATTAAGCAAAGGTGATTGTGTGTAATGCATGAAGCTCATAATATTAGTGCAATTTTTTCGCCACATCAAAAGCAAGGAAGCAGTTCTCTTTATATGACAAGTTATATGATTACACTTTGTCTTAAAGTAGAAATGAATTTTTGAAGGTTTCTTATGATGGCTGTTTTCTGCATTTGATGTACGACAGCTTCCGTTCCGAAGCTCCCCAAGGCCCTCAATAGGAGACTTCAAAATCATTTTCCTCAATTAAACAAAAATTGTAATGATAACACTTGCCATGTAACAAGAACTGTTTATTTGCTTTCAACTTACATATAAAAGTAATCTTCAATTAGACAAACACACAGCTCAAATTGCATCTCAATGTGGCCAAAAACGATTATATAGTGATATTTGTAATCTGGACCTAACATTTTTTTCGTAAAATATAACTTCTGTGCAGTGAGTATTTGTGGCTCAAATATTCATACAAAATGCAGTATTGCCATACAAGAAATGCAAACGATAAACAGTTTGGCTGAATTCTTCAAAGCCCATGTAGCAGAAAAATTGCACTAATGTTACTTGACTTCAAATACTTTAAGAAGCATCTTTACTTAATATGTAGATCAAATTTGATATGGCAAGAAAAAGCAGTACTTTGAAATTTTTCTCACAATAGCACCCGCACGACATTCTGCGAAATTCTGAAGGTACCCACGTGACCACTACTCTTTTCTCTTCAAAACATTTCTGCAAATGACTATTTTCAGAAGAGTAATTTACCATCATTTTTTAAACTATACATCTGTGATGGTCGCCAGGCAGTATGGTTTGTATGTTTGGTGTAGAATAGCCCATTGCAAAACACAACAAATGGCTGAGCATCCTTTGACGCTCGGGCAATTTCGAAAGCATTTGTTTGTTAGCAGCAATTCAGTTAAGCCCTTGTCTTTATGCTTAGGCCCAGAAACAAAACACAAGTAACTAAAGTGGTCCTAAGAGTCATATAGTCTCACTGTTCAAAAGCTTGTGGAGCCTAATTTAGTGCAAGCTTCACCATTTTTTAAAAATTCAGATTCAACCAACAGGTTTTGGAGGCACAGTGCATTTTCAGCTAACTTGTTTCACACCAGTTACTTAGATAAAAAGCGGAAAGTAGAGGTAAAAATACCAATTTAAAGGCATTGTAGGTAATAACAAAAAGGACTGCTTTCTTTTTTTGTGTGGTGCTTTGCCTGAACGCTGTGCTTTTTGTGGTATAGTTCATTGTCTAGTGAACATAGGCATCAAAAACTAACATTAGCCATGTTGAGGTCGATTTCTTGGTTATAGTCATAGTAGCCATATAAATAAGTATGACTTCAAACTTGATTGTTCTTTTGAAGATTTTTTCCTTGCATAATGATATTTGAGAGTCTTAGTCAATTTTGTTATAAGAAAACGTGATGTCATAATAGGGTCACTTTTTGTAGAGTCGTTCAGTTCTACCTTACCTTTTACATTCCTAATAGAGCAGTTATTTTCAATATCGGTATTTAAAATGGAATGAGCATGCTGTATGTAGTAAGGTGTACAGATAGCACATGCACCCAACTTTTCTGACTTCACTGGTTCTGTGGTGGAACGCTTTGTACGCTTCCGCGAGTTTGAGAAACAATACTCTCTGTGTTTGCCATGACGCACGGTTGCGTGACCTGGTGAACTCGTAAGTTTTAACCGACCCGAAGGTCATTCACGTGGAGACCACGTGAACTGTTGGCAGTTTATTTCTGTTATTCTTGATTTATATGTGGGGTTTCACGTCCGAAAACCACTATATGATTATGAGAGACGCCGTAGTGGAGGGCACTGGAAACTTCGACCACTTGGGGTTCTTTAACGTACACCCAAATCTGAGCACACGTGCCTACAGCATTTCTGCCTCCATCGGAAATGGAGCCGGGGTTTGATACCGCAACATGCGGGTCAGCAGCCGAATTTCTGTTACTCTTGCTCCCCTATAAGTGTGCAGTTCGGTTATAGTTATCTGGCTTGCACAGATTTTTAATGGCACCTGCCTGGTCCTGCTTGCTTTCATGGTGATTTTAACCTTCATAAGTTGCATAGGTTTAACTCTCAAAATTGTTCAAAATGCCAATTTTGTGTACAAACTGTATAGTATAAAGGCAGCAGATGTACATGCACACACTATTAAATGAACATTGAGAGCTTTCACTTGCAGTTCCAAAAGTTTTACTGTGCAGGAAGCGTTTAAATTATAATTTCATAAGGACATTTTAATCATTATCTCTACCATTGAAAATCATGACAACCTAGTTATTTTCACTGTGATAAGCATGCTGTTTTTTTATGTGGCAGAACTAATTTATATACTCATTCCTTCTATTATTCACATATGCATAACATGAAGGATTGTGTGCCTTAAATTTTAAGTTTCATTCTGTGTGTTATATTTCTTGTGCATGTAAACTATTGTGCTAACATGTGTCTCTGACATTATTTGTGCCAATTATTTTCATTTCCAGGTGCCTATGAAGGACACATAAGTTCTATCGCAGTGACCTTCGAAATTTACAGTGGTGCCGGAGCCTCAAGCAGCATTTCGCCGATCTCCACAAGGCATTCATGAGATAAACACAGCACCACACTTTCACAGTGCTATGATTATTATTTATGTTTAAACATTTCGTTTTAAAATTGCTGTTACATTGTGCCACCATCCTGTGGCTTAGGTGGAGCTCGTGAAATTGCGGTGCAGTCACCTCATTTGTGTACGATCAACACTGCAATGTCACTATTCACAGCTGGAGCATACAGACAAATAAAAAACATATTGATTGTAGCAGGGCTGATGTGTATATTAATGCTTCTCTATTGATAATAATAACTTTATAGGTTCTTGAAGTCTTGCATAGAACACTGCATTAATGTGTTGCAATGTAACCACCATTTATGATCGCTAGCATGTTAATTTAGTAGTTTTGTAATGTATTTTATTTAAAAAGTAATTTTGCTTCCGCATCACGACAATTAGTAAGATGCCGATGATTCAATCCCTCATCATGCACGTTTAAGAAATATTGTGATTTGTACACAGTATTGCATGTACTCAAGATGTGGACGTCTATTCAATTTACACATTATATTGCTTTGCACTAGATTCAGACGTAACATGCACACATTTCAGTAATTTCCGCATGATACGTCTTTCCATAAGATGCGGAGTCCGCATCATACGTCTTATGCGGAGTCCGCATCATACGTCTTCCATATTCCAATAATTCCGTATGTGAGGTCTCCGCATCTTACGGAACGTTTCAGTAGGGGACGAGTGTGAAACACTCTTTTATGCGCATATGTGGCGTCACGTAGCATGTGCACTTTATTACGAACGGGCATCAAATAATAGTCCCTCGTATACAATCTAATGACACCAAGTCTGCCATTATGAAATCCTCGTTAATGAAAAAGGGAAAAAAGTGTACACTTAAGAAGTCGTTTTTCCGTGTTTTGACGCAATATATTGAGATCTAACAGACACTAATGCCAAAGAATGAACAAAGGAAGTTATTAAAACTAATGGAATGTAAATAAGAAAGAAAGGTGGGTGAAAAATTAACCAGCCGTGAGCAAGAATCAAACCTACGACCTTCGAATAACGCGTTCGATGCTCTAATCACTGAGATACCACAGCGGTCTTCCCTCTATCCACTTTTCTGGGTTTATATGTGAATTTAGAAGCAGGGGTGTAAGTCAGTGCCATCTATAAGCCAAGCAACGAGTGTGAAACACTCTTTTATGAGCATATGTGGCGTCATGTAGCACGTGCACTTTATTACGAACGGGCATCAAATAATAGTCCCTCGTATACAATCTAATCACACCAAGTCTGCCAGTATGAAACCCTCGTTAATGAATAAGGTAAGGAAGTGTGCACTTAAGGGCTCGTTTTTTTCCGTGTTTTGACACAATACTAATGAGATCTAACAGAAAGTAATTTCAAATAATGTACAAGGAAAGCTATTAGAATCAATGGAATGTAAAAAGAAAAGAAATGTGGGTGAAAAAATAACCAGCCGTAAGAAGGAATCGAACCTACGACCTTCGAATATTGCGTTCTATGCTCTAACCACTGAGCTACCACAGCGGCTTTAACCTCCGTCCACTTTTTTGGGTTTATATGTGAATTTAGAAGGATGGATGGATGGATGGATGGATAGATGTTGCTGTACCCTTTAGATCAGGCGGCGGCTAACGCCACCTAGCCGTAATACTTAGTGAACTAACCATTACATTTATCTTTTTTTTTCTTTAAATAATGAAGTTGAGGATTCGTACTTCGCAGTGAAGCGTTTAATTTTCACTCGTGCTTTGACTTTAGCCACCAATCAGATAACCTCCTTCTAGTTAGGTCTACCCGCTTAAAGTCTATTTCGCCCTCGCTGTCCCTAAATCCCAGTGCCTTGAAAACCTCTGCGACATCATCCTGAACTATAGGGTGAAGCCCTTTACAGAACATTATCAAGTGTTCGGCACTTTCTTCTTCCTCTCCACACGCACTGCATACTGTGTCTACCTCTTCGTATTTGCCCCGATATGTCTTGGTTCGCAGTACTCCCATCCTGGCCTCAAACAGTAGAGAACTACCCCGAGTATTATCATAGATCCTTTCCTTGGCAATTTCCTGCTTAAAAGTTAGATAGATCTCTAGTGCCGACTTCTTAATCATGCCCATTCTCCACATGTCAGTCTCCGTTTCCTTCACTTTCTTCTTAACCGATAGTTCTTTTTGGTTTAGCCACCTGCTGTTTTCTAAGTATTTACCAGTCAACTTCCTGGTTCGCATCCTGCATTTTGTATCGACATTCTTCATGTACAAGTAGCTGAAAACCTTCCTAGCCCAACGCTCCTCCCCCATTTCTCTCAATCGCTTCTCAAATTTTATTTTGCTGCTAGCTTCCCTGCCCTCAGATGATGTCCATCCCATATAACCTTGTACTCCCTGATTTGGTGTATTCCCGTGAGCTCCTAAAGCAAGCCTACCTATTGCACGTTGCTTAATTTCTAATCTTGCTTGAACTTCTGATCTCATGCACAAGACCGCATTGCCGAACGTCAGCCCAGGAACCATGACCCCTTTCCATATTCCTCTCACAACATCATAGCTATTGTAATTCCACAGTGCCCTATTTTTCATGACTGCTGCATTCCTGTTACCTTTAGTCGTCACGTATATTTCGTGTTCCCTGAGATACTTGGTCCCATTGCTTATCCATACGCCCAGATATTTGAATCTATCTGTTATCTCTAGCGTGACCTCCTGTAGGGGTGTCCGTCAGCGCCCTCTATAGGCCAAGCAACGAGTGTGAAACACTCTTTTATGCGCATATGTGGTGTCACGTAGCACGTGAATTTTATTACGAGCGGGTAGCTGTTTTATAGTCCCTCGTATACAACCTAATGACACCATGTCTGCCAGTACGAGACCCTCGTTAATGAATAAGGGAAAGAAGTGTATACTTAAGGGCTCGTTTTTTCCATGTTTTGACACATTATTAGTGAGATCTAACAGACAGTAATGCCAAGGAATGTACAAGGGAAGTTATTAGAACCAATGTAATGTGAATAAAACAGAAAAGTGGGTGAAAAAATATCCAGCCGTGAGCAGGAATTGAACCTACGACCTTCAAATAACGCGTTCGATGCTCTAACCACTGGGCTACCACAACGGTCTTCCCTCCATCCACCTTTTTGGGTTTATATGTTAATTTAGAAGTAGGGGTGTAAGTCAGCGCCATCTATAAACCAAGTGACGAGTGTGAAACACTCTTTTATGCGCGTATGTGGCGTCACGTAACACGTGAATTTTATTCCGAACGGGCAGCTCTTTTATAGTCCCTCATATACAACCTGATGACACCAAGTCTGCCAGTACGAGACCCTCGTTAATGAATAAGGGAAAGAAGTGTATACTTAAGGGCTCTTTTTTTCCGTGTTTAGACACAATAATAATGAGACCTAACAGATAGTAATGCCAAGGAATGTACAGGAAAAGTTATTAGAACCAAAGCAATGCAAATAAGAAAGAAAAGTGGGTGAAAAAATAGCCAGCCGTGAGCAGGAATCGAACCTACGACCTTAGAATAATGCGTTCGATGCTCTAGCCCCTGAGCTACCACAGCGGCCTTCCCTCTATTTACTTTTATGGGTTTATATGTGAATTTAGAAGCAGAGGTGTCAGTCAGCGCCATCTATAAGACAAGTGACGTATGTTAAACACTATTTTGTGCGCATATGTGGCGTCACGTAGCACGTGAACTTTATTACGAGCGGGCAGCTGAATAATAAACCCTTGTATACAACCTAATGACCCTCGTTAATGAATAAGGGAAAGAATTGTGTACTTAAGGGCTCCTTTTTTCCGTGTTTTGACACAACTATAATGAGATCTAACAGACAGTAATGTCAAGGAATGTACAGAGAAGGTTATTAGAACCAATGGATTGTAAATAAGAAAGAAAAGTGGGTGAAAAAATAACCAGCCGTGAGCAGGAACAAACCTTGTTGAGATAGGTTTGCACAAGGTTTACCTACTATGCGCAACCATGTAGGGATGCGACGTCCTCCACTGCCGCTGCATGCGAAGGCGTTGCGGCCGGGTTCGTCGTTTTCTCCGGCACGGCGCAGAAACCACGCACGAGGCAGGATAACAACAACATAGGGTTTATTAACCCAAGATGCAGCACAGTGCGACACTCACAGGCTTGCAGGCCGTATAAGGAACTCCGCAAGACCGAGCAAGTACGCTTGCCTAGGGCGCTACGACTCCCCCACAAGGGCCGAAGTCGAACGCTCGAACGAGAAGCCGCCTGCTAAGCAGTGCGTCAACCTCTCGTGGAGGCCTGAGAGCATCTGCCGCGATGACGACTCGTCGGGCGCAACAAAGCTCGTAGGAGAGGAGGATGTCACGCGCGCCCAATGGGAAATGGCGCTGCGTTGTGACGTAGAGCCACGAAGCGCACCAGCGCATTGGGCCCGGACATGCCTGCGCGGGAAGAAGCTGACGGTTGACTGGCCCAGACCAAGAGGCGCACTGGCAGCCATCTTGGCAGATGCCGGTGCTTATGCGCCCCCGGGCTACGCTGGTGGCACGCGTGCGTCAGCTGAGGAATGAGGCGCCAGGTAGGAGGGCGCTCTCGATTCCCACAACCTACGACCTTCGAATAACGCGTTCGATGCTCTAACCACTGAGCTACCACAGCGGCCTTACCTCCATCCACTTTTTTGGGTTTATATTGTCACAGGTAATGGGTATGAGCCAACAACTGTAGGTGGAATCCCTTGGAAGTGAAGAAAGAAGAGGGCTTTTGCGTCCTTGTCTGAAGGCAAGCAAGACGTCGTTTCGCCTCTGTCTGTTATTACGTTCGCGGCAATGGTGGAGGTGCTGGGTAAATGCGCCTCAGCTGCAGATTTTCAGCCGACACACCGAGCTACTTGGAGACAGCTAAAGCTCCCACGGCAAGAAGCAGTCGTCGCCTGCGAGGACTATCTCCCGAGTATGGTCCCCTCTCTCAAGAGGAGATGGCAACTTCAACTAACAACCAGGCGAGTCAAACCAACGACGCCTATTCTTTTCACCCACATGTTTTTCATGCGCCGCAAACACCACGTTCATTTCATGGAGACATTTATGAAGATGTTGACGACTGGCTTGAACACTTCAATCGAGTTGCCAACATCAACGAATGTGATGAAGCTCGAAAGCTGCGGAGAGTTTACTTTACGTTAGAAGACTCTGCCGAAACGTGGTACGAGAATCACGAGTGCTCCTTTGCGACGTGGCATGAGTTCAGGCGACAGTTTCGTGATGCGTACCGCAGCACTGAAAGGAAAGAGAGAGCGGAGCAGGCTATCTCGTCTCGGAACCAACGAACCAACGAGAGAGTTTCGATGTTTGTCGAGGACATGCTTCGACTCTTCAAGCGTGCTGACCCTGCAATGCCCGAGGAAACGAAGGTGCGGCATTTAATGCGTGGGGGTAAAAAAGCAGCTCTTCGCCGGACTCGTGCGCAATCCATCGACGACTGTGGCAGAGTTCATAAATGAGGCAACCACAATTGAGCGTACTCTCCAGTACAGGTCATCACAGTATGAACGCCACGACGTGACCCTTGCTGCATGCTTTATCGAGGCTGACAGCGAGAGGCATGCCCTCGCTGAGTTCATAAGAAGCGTCGTGCGAGACGAGCTGCGCCAACTCCAAGCAGCGGGACCCTAACCACCCGTAAGTACTCTCACAGACTTAATCCGAAATGAGATCCGACAGGTGGTCACCCCACTCGCGCCAACAAGGCCTGAGGCCCGTGTGCTGACTTACGCGGCGGCTCTGCGATCTCCTGCACCATATGGCCCTGATCCCACCATGGGGAGAATGGATCAGGCTAGCCATCGATTCCAGGGCACCTCTTCGACTCCGCCACCCGCCTCAAGGTTTCCAAGTGCACCAACTTATCGTCCGTCTGGATCATGGCAGAGTGCCACAAAGGCCAGCGTGTGGCGTACGTCCGATAACCGTCCACTCTGCTACCACTGTGGGGAAGCGGTTCACGTCTACCGTAACTGCCAGTACCGCCAACTTGGTCTCCGTGGCTTTCACCCTGATGCTCGGTGCCCGCGTTACGGTGAGCGTCCCCGTGACATCGAAGCGTACCTTACGAGCCAGCAAGCTCCTCGCCTTGGTCAACGCCCCCAATCACGATCACCATCACCTCGCTGCCCCACGTCACCTAGCATTCCCTCGTCATCTTATGCTCCTTTCAGAGGCCGGTCACCGAGTCCCCACAGGGGAAACTAGAAACCGTGGCTCCTGAGGGTGGAGCCGCGTCCCAACGAACTGTCAAAGAGCCTCCTTTAACGCAAAGACCCGACGAAGACCATTCTGACTTTCCAGTCGTTTCCGAAAGTCATAAGGCTGTTTCCGCCGACATCACCGTACACGTCGATAATTACGTCGTCACTGCCCTCGTCGACACCGGCGCCGATTATTCGGTTATGAGCAGCTCCCTAGCATCCCAAATGAGGAAGGTAACAACCCCTTGGCAAGGTCCGCCGTTGCGCACGGCAGGGGGCCACCTCGTCACACAAACTTGAATGTGCTCAGCCCGTACTCGAGTCCGTGCTTCGACGTTCACATGGTCTTCCCTCGTATTACCTGTGGGCTCCCGTCCACTCATTCTGGGGCTTGACTTTCTTCGCTTACACGGCGCAATTATTGACCTACGAGATTTGCAGGTGTCGTTCGAGGACCCGTTTCATCCGGAGCCGGAAAACGCCCGCTCATCGAAGGCTGCCCTGCGTGTATCCTCCGAATCTGTTACTCTGCCTCCCTGCAGCAGCCTTTTTATCAATGTTGAATGTGACCAAGACGTGCCCGATTGTCACAGGTCCCGTTAGATAGGGAGGCGATCGCCGGGCCAATTCCAAGGGCCGAAGTATCAGCCCCCCGAACCGCACCACGAAAGTGTGGACAATTTAGAAGTGGTCCTTTTTGGCACGCCAGCGGACGCCGGCTGTGGCCCAAAGAACAAGTCAGAGCTGAGAGTTGATCAACAAAACAAAATTATATTCTCAATAATGACAGATCGAAAACAATACACAAGAATGCACACTCCACAATAGTTGCATACAATATGTCACCAATCAACCAACGTACTACACAATACAATCAGCCACACTCGAAACAACGGACACAGACAACAATACGCACTACAATGGAGTCGCATGCATCCAACAACCAAGACACTTAAAGACTAAAGAGTTCGAAAACTTATTCAGTTCAAAGTTCTTGGAACAAAAGTCTGGATGATACTTTTCCGAGAATCACTCACTCAAAGTCCAGCGTTGTTGTCGTTCCGCTGCCCCCGAAGTTTCTCTTCCAGGAAACCTCGCGTCTTCAATTGGCCACTCTCCAAGCTTCAAACTTCTTCGCAGGAAACACGTCGGCTTCACACACGCAGCTGTTGCCACGCGTCTTCGCTCACTAGTGGTAAACACACACTCTTGCCTGTACCTCGAGTCGTCACCCCTCAGGTGGAAATCATCTTCTTCTCCTGCTTTGTCTCTACGGACAAAACCTTCGCCGACTACACGGCGGAATCCCTACGCGCTCTGGCGCTAACTTCCGTCTCCTCCTGATCTCTCGTCTCGGCTGCTCGATTAAATACCTTCTGCGTGAGATTCCAGACAGTTCTCACCATTTCGTCGGCGCGATGCGCAGCGAATGCTGGGGGAAAGGTCGAGACGATACGAGGGCAATCAGGGACAGATGACTCAACCCGGCATAACACGCCCCTTTCCATCTAGAAATTTCGAGTGCTTGCTCGGCCGCCGATGTGGGATGAGTAGGTTCGTCGGCGAAGCCACGCTTACGAGAGGAGAAGCGCGCGCCCTGGGGGAGTCTTTAGATGTTTGTTTTTTATCGTCGACCTCGCGGCGTCACTCCGGCGGTTCATCGCGAGAATTTGGCGGCGCGCCCTTGTTGAGCGCTCGTTCTGTGACACTGCCACCCACTTTAAGAATATTATCTCATAATATTCAAAACCACACAAACGAGCGCTAACAGTCCCCACACACTCCGAAAGACTGTAACACAAACCGTCGCTCATGACACTTCACATTCACAACAGATCACTCAATACAATCGTACATTGTAATTCAATTCCACAACACATGAAATATAGCCACAGGTACATGAATGCAACACTCCATCACATATTCCAAACAATACAAATGTACAAAGTTCTCTCATTACAACAAATATACAATACTATACACCACATCACCGTAACAAACATCTTGACTCGCTCAACATACAGTTGTGACACAGGACAACAAGAACATTAACACAACATATGGCACTCATCTCTGCCAAACGCATTCCGATTTGACCTCAGTACCTATCCTGTGCATTTCGAGCGGCGCTTGCGCCCTTTCTTGCGGTGCTCTCTCGATCTCTTATTGTTTTTGCTCGTTTTGTTCCGGCGAGCCCCTTCCAACGACGGTATCCGAGGCGGCGTCTCAGCCATCGTTGTCACTTCCGACACTGCTAACGGGTCATGACGCTCAACCGATCCTGCCCGGTTATTTACCCGTTTGTTCACATCTTGACATTTGGCCTGGCTGGCCGACTCTGTCACCTTTACACTGTCGCTCGGTTGAGGTCGTGCCGACGTTAGTCCAGCTGCCCGGCCCGTGAACTCATTCAACGCGATCATCTTCTCATTCACTGTCTCTTGCGCCACGGCTTCACCTTGGGCTCGAATGAGATCCGTCACAGGATGCTCCTCCACTGTATCTCGCGGTCCCTGTGTCGGCGGGGGCTCCATCTTCGGGTTTTCCCCCTAACATTCCGGATCATTCAGTCCTCGCGCCCCATCGATATTTCCGATGACAAGGTCGTACAGGGGGGGTCGTCATGCATGAAGCAGTACAGTAACTTTCCCGCTGAAGTACGGGGTTTCAACCTCAATTTCTGCTTCGGGAAGCATCCGAACTGTACGGTCAATGAAGCAAACCGGTTTCGTTTTGCCTGTTAACTCACTTTCCCGTACCAAATTTCTCCGCACGATAACAGTGGAGCTGCCGGTATCTCTTAACACCGTAATCGTTTTGTCCGCAACTTTTCCAGGCAGCGTTGGCATTCCCTTCGAAACACCGGTTGGCTGTTTTGTCATTACAGCACCCACGATAGGGATTTTTTTCCCATTTTTCAACTCTACAGATCCGTCGGTGACGGCATTACTATCGAATTTCGGTGCCGCTTGCACACAGGATACCTGGTGAGTTTGACTCGCTCCGTTTCGACACGTGTCTGCTTTGTGCCCAGTCTGACCACACTTAAAGCATTTTACTACCGTAGGGCTCGTAAAGTTAGTACGACAGTTGCTCGCGCGATGACCCACTCGGTTACACAGAAAACATCGCGGAACACTCTCCGATGCACGCTTCTTTTGTTCGGGTGCCGAATTTTCCGAATCTTCGGGACACTCCTTCGTGACCTTGGCCAAATTAGTTCCACCTTGCGCTTCCAAGAATTGATCAGCTAATTCAAGCATATCTTCAAGTGACTTAGCTCTCCTCTCTTTCAAGTACAGCGACAGGTTTGGGTGGCAACTAGTAAGAAACTGTTCTCTAATTAGGAGCTATCTAAGTTCATCGTACTCCTGCGCTGTCCCTGAAAGTTCAATCCATCTGTCGAAATAATGGCAAAGTCGGGCGGCATACTGCGTAGCCGTCTCACCATCAGCTGGCTTTCTTGTCCGAAATCTGTCCGGGAATCCTTTCACAGTAAATCTAAAGCGGTTCAGCAAAGCAGCTTTCACCTTTGCATAGTTGGCTGCATCAGTCGGCGTCAGCCTGCCGTACACACTGAGCGCTTCACCACTCAAGCAGGTACTCAAAGCAGTTGCCCATTGATGTTCCGGCCAATTCTGGCTCCTTGCAATCGTCTCAAATCTGTGAAGGTACGCGTCAAGGTCGTCCTTCCTTTCATCAAACGCTACGAGCAGCTTGCTTGGGTTCAAGCGGAAGCCATGATCTTCCCGTTCGCTGCTTTCAACTCTAGCTTGGACGGGAGTTTCACTTCGCTATTGCAAACGGAGCCGCTCGAGTTCCATCTCGTGCTGCCGCTGCCGTTCCCTTTCAGCCATCTCCGCTTCTCTTTCTTCTTTCGCCCTCTCAGCTGCCAGTTTTTCTCTCTCCAGCTCCAACTTCAACTGCTGCTCTCTTTCTTCCTTCAGCTGTCGCTCTTTTGCCTCTCTTTCTTCTTTCAGCTGTCGCTCCTTTGCTTCTCTTTCTTCTCTCGCCCTTTCAGCTGCCAACCTCTCTCGTTCCAACTCAGCTGCTTTTTCTTCCTTGGCTCTCTCAGCTGCCAACCTCTCTCTCTCTCCAACTCAGCTTCTTTTTCCGCTTTGGCTCTTTCGACCGCCAGCCTTTCTTTTTCCAGCTCAGCTGATTTTTCTTCTTTGGCCCTCTCTTTTTCTTCTTTTTCCTTCTGGGTGACCCACTTCCGTGGTTCGGCGCCAGAAAGACCCATCTTCTCACCAAGAGCGACTAACTTTTCGAGATCCATTGTGTCTCGCAACTCGCAAATAAAACCTTGCCGCGTGCAAATGTATCTGCTTAAATCTGTCTATCGGAACACTCTCCTGCACTCGTTAACTAGAACACCGAGCAACACACAAAATCGTTCCGATAGCACTATCAACAACTCGAGGCTCTTTCTCACTACTTTGGACACACTGTGCACTAAAAGCTCCTAGTCGCGGACGCCAGATTAGTTGTCACAGGTCCCGTTAATGAGGGAGGCGATCGCCGGGCTAATTTCAAGGGCCGAAGTATCAGCTCCCGAACCGCACCACGAAAACGTGGACAATTTAGAAGTGGTCCTTTTTGGCGCGCCAGCGGACGCCGGCTGTGGCCCAAAGAACAAGTCAGAGCCAAGAGTTGATCAACAAAACAAAATTATATTCTCAATAATGGCAAATCGAAAACAATACACAAGAATGCACACTCCACAATAGTTGCATACAATATGTCACCAATCAACCAACGTACTGCACAGTACAATCAGCCACACTCGAAACAACGGACACAGACAACAATACGCACTACAATGGAGTCGCATGACTTGAACAACCAAGACACTTAAAGACTAAAGAGTTCGAAAACTTATTCAGTCCAAAGTTCTTGGAACAAAAGTCTGGATGATACTCTTCCGAGAATCACTCACTCAAAGTCCAGCGTTGTTGTCGTTCCGCTGCCCCCGAAGTTTTTCTTCCAGGAAACCGCGCCGAAGTTTCTCTTCCAGGAAACCTCGCGTCTTCAATTGGCCACTCTCCAAGCTTCAAACTTCTTCCCAGGAAACACGTCGGCTTCACACACGCAGCTGTTGCCACGCGTCTTCGCTCAATATCAGTAAACACACACTCTTGCCTGTACCTCGAGTCGTCACCCCTCAGGTGGAAATCATCTTCTTCTCCTGCTTTGTCTCTACGGACAAAGCCTTCGCCGACAGCACGGCGGAATCCCTACGCGCTCTGGCGCTAACTTCCGTCTTCTCCTGATCTCTCATCTCGGCTGCTCGATTAAATACCTTCCGCGCGAGATTCCAGAAAGTTGTCATCATTTCGTCGGCGCGATGCGCAGCGAAGGCTGGGGGAAAGGTAGAGACAATACGAGGGCCGTCCGCGACAGATGACTCAACCCGGCATAACACGCCCCTTTCCATCTAGAAATTTTGAGTGCTTGCTCGGCCGCCGATGTGGGGTGAGGAGGTTCGTCGGCGAAGCCACGCTTCCGAGGGGAGAAGCGCGCGCCCGGGAGGGGGGAGTCTTTATGTGTTTGTTTTTTTTATCGTCGACCTCGCGGCGACACTCCGGCGGTTCGTCGCGAGAATTTGGCGGCGCGCCCTTGTTGAGCGCTCGTTCTGTGACACCGATGCTGTAATTGGAGAAGGAAATTTGTCCCTACTTTTTGCACAACAAATCTGCGTTGCCCGAGGCATTGTTCAGCCCAGTAGAAAGCAGGCTCGCCTATTAGTCACGAATTTCAGCGAGGAGTATCACCATCTTACCAAACACACTGCGATCGCATACCTTGAGGATATTGCCGACGTCCCTTGTCTCTCAACATTATCTGCTTTTTCGTCATGTGACGATTCCGCCATGACATTTGCAAGCACTCTCGACGTAAACCAGGGTCTACCGTCTGTACAACGGGAACGTCTTTTGAAGCTACTCGGTTCATTTCGGGACTGCTTCGCTACGACTTCGAAAGTCAACCAAACACCGCTTGCCAAGCATCGTATCATCACCGAGCCTACCGAGAGACCCATTTGACAGCATGCCTACAGAGTCTCGCAAAAAGAACCAGACGTTATACGCCAACAGGTCCAGCAGATGCTCAAGAACGATGTCATCCAGCCATCGACCAGTCCCTGGGCGTCCCCTTTTGTGTTAGTAAAGAAAAAAGATGGTACTCTGCGATTTTGCGTCGACTACAGAAAGTTGAATAAGATCACGAAGAAAGACGTGTATCCTTTACGACGAATAGACGACTCGATGGGCCGCATTCACAATGGTCGTTACTTTTCTTCCATGGATCTACGCAGCGGCTGTTGGCAAATATTTGTTGATGGGCGCGACCACGAAAACAGACTCTACGAGTTCAAGTTCCTTCCTTTCGGCTTATGCTCGGCACCATCTACTTTTCAAATAATGGTGGACACGGTTCTTTCTGAGCTAAAATGGCAATCGTGTCTTGTCTACCTTGACGATGTGGTCGTCTTCTAGGATACGTTTGAGCAGCACGTCCAGCGCTTACAGGCAGTTCTTCAGGCGATTCGAACAGCTGGACTTTCTCTCAAACCTGAGAAACGCCACTTTGCATTCGAGGAACTGAAATTTCTTGGTCACGTCGTCAGCCACATCATTATACAGCCAGACCCTGAGAAAACGAAAGCTGTTGCCGCATTTGCTGTCCCAACGAACAAGCGCAACCTCCGCCGATTTCTGGGACTCTGCGAATATTACAGTTCTTCGTCAAAGGCTTTTCTAAAATCGCTGCACCGCTAAATGAACTTACGAAAGACGGCGTGCCGTTTGTTTGGGGTCATGATCAGCATCACGCCTTTGACACGCTACGAAACCATCTCCAAGCCCCACCTGTACTCGGTCACTTTGACGATAACGCTGCCACAGAGCTACACACGGATGCCAGCAACGTCGGACTTGGAGCTGTACTGGTTCAATGGCAAAATGGCGTAGAGCGCGTGATAGCCTATGCAAATCGAACACTACCATCTGCAGAGAAAAAATACTCTGCAACAGAAAAAGAATGCTTAGCCGTTGTTTGGGCTATAACTTATTTATACGGTCGACCATACAGGGTAGTTAGTGACCACCATTCTTTATGCTGGCTCGCCAACCTAAAAGACCTTTCCAGTCGTCTAGCACGCTGGAGCCTTCGGCTGCAAGAATTTGACGTTACAGTCATTCACAAGTCAGGAAGAAAACACACTGATGCTGACTGGCTCTCACGTGCACCAATGGGAAGTACGAACGCGGACGTTGAAGAGGACGATACATTCCTTTCCTCTGTGTCAGCAACCGACTTGGCTCAACAACAACGTGACGACATGGAGCTAAGCCCGCTGATTGACTACATCGAAGGCCGAAAACGCAGCCTTCCTCAAAACTTCGCACGTTCGCTGGCCTCGTTCTGCATCAGGGATAGAGTCCTCTATAAGAAAACATTTTGACCATACCCAGGCTACTTACCTACTGGTTGCGCCGACCTCGCTTCGGGACGATATTTTACATGCTTGTCACGACGAACCATGGTCCGGACACCTTGGCTACACGCGCACATTGGAAAAAATTCGCCGCTCATACTACTAGCCCCGCCTCGCGAAGACAGTCAAGCAGTATGTCCGCACATACCGCGACTGCCAACGCCGTAAGACTCCACCTGTCTGACCAGCAGGACTACTACAGCCCAACACCACGCCGAAGACACCATTCCATCAAGTCGGCATTGACTTACTCGGCTCATTTCGCACCTCTTCGTCTGGAAACCGGTGGACTGTGGTTGCCACCGATTATTTAACGCGTTACAGCGAAACAAAGGCCCTGCCTAATGCTACCGCAGCCGAAATCGCACAGTTTTTTGTCACCAGCATCGTACTTCGTCACGGAGCGCCAGCTGTGATAATTACTGATCGTGGTACAGCTTTACCCGCAGAGATACTTCAAGAAGTGCTGAGACTAAGTAGTACAAAACATCGGAAAACCACGGGTTATCACCCCCCAAACAAATGGACTCACTGAACGGCTGAACAAGACCATTGCAGCTATGCTGTCAATGTATGTGGCCGTTGATTACAAGAACTGGGATGATATATTTCCTTACGTAAATTTTGCTTACAATACAGCAGTCCAAGAGAGTACAGGTTTCATCCCATTTCGCTTAGTTCATGGCCGAGAGGTCACTACAATGCTCGACGCATTGCTCCTTCCCAACAACTTGAGCATGTTCAACACGGACCCTGCATTGTTCGCACAATGCGCCGAGAAGGCCCGTCAACTCGCCCGATGCCGTATTCAGGCTCGCCAAACTGCCGACGCACACCGCTACAACCTTACACACCGAGAGGTTACCCTCCAACCAGGCGATAAAGTTTGGGTGTGGACTCTCATCCGACAGCGTGGTCACTCTGAGAAGTTGCTTCGGCGCTACTTCGGCCCTTACAAAGTTCTGCGCCGACTCAGTGACGTTACGTATGAAGTTCTCCCTGAGGGCACCTCAAGACGTTCCCATCGGTTTCCACAAAGTGATGTGGTGCACGTGTCAAGACTCAAGCCAAATTTCTCGCGTCATCCATCGAACGTGGAATAACTTACAATGCAATGACTATTTGTTGTCACTTTGGTTTTTTTATTGTCTTCTGTACTTACTCCTTTCTTTATTGAGTACTTCTATGACGAAAGCCCATTTTTTTCCTTACGACAGAGTTGTTGGGTTACATGGTAGCATCTTTTCTTTCTCATTTTTTCCCCAACGCTCATTACCAGCATCGAGCCGATGCTTTTCGAGGAGAGGGAGTAATGTCACAGGTAATGGGTATGAGCCATCAACTGCAGGTGGAATCCCTTGGAAGTGAAGAAAGAAGAGGGCTTTTGCGTCCTGTTCTGAGGGCAAGCAAGACGTCGTTTCGTCGCTGTCTGTTATTACGTTCGCGGCAATATGTGAATTTAGAAGTAGGGGTGTCAGTCAGCGCCATCTATAAGCCAAGCGACGAGTGTGAAACACTCTTTTATTTGCATATGTGGCGTCACGTAGCACGTGAACTTTATTACGAGCGGGCAGCTGATTAATAGTCCCTCGTATACAACCTAATGACACCAAGTCTGCCAGTACGAGACCCTCGTTAATGAATAAGGGAAAGAAGTGTATACTTAAGGGCTCTTTTTTGCGTGTTTTGACACAATAATAATGAGATCTAACAGACAGTAATGCCAAGGAGTGTACAGAGAAGTTATTAGAATCAATAGATTGTAAAAAGACCGAAAAGTGGATAAAAAAATAACCAGCCGTGAGCAGGAATTGAACCTACGACCTTTGAATAACGCGTTCAATGCTCTAACCACTGACCCACCACCGGGGCCCTCCCTACATCCAATTTTTTGGCTTTATAAGTGAATTTAGAAGTAGAGGTGTCAGTCAGCGCCATCTATAAGCCAAGCGATAAGTGTGAAACACTCTTTTATGCGCATATGTGGCGTCACGTAGCACGTGAATTTTATTACGAGCGGGCAGCTGATTAATCTTTCCTCGTATACAACCTAATGACACCAAGTCTGCCAATACGAGACCCTCGTTAATGAATAAGGGAAAGAAGTGTATACTTAAGGGCTCGTTTTTTCCGTGTTTTGACACAATAATAATGAAATTTAACCGACAGTAATGCCAAGGAATTTGAAGGGGAAGTTATTAGAATCAATGGAATTTAAATAAGAAAGAAAAGTGGGTAAAAAAATAACCAGCCGTGAGCAGGAATCGAACCTACGAACTTCGAATAACGCGTTCAATGCTCTCACTACTGAGCGACCACAGCGGCCTTCCCTACATCCACTTTTTTGTGGGTTTATATGTGAATTTAGAAGTGGGGGTCTCAGTCAGCGCCATCTATAAGCCAACCGACGAGTGTCAAACACTCTTTCATGCGCATATGTGGCGTCACGTAGCACGTGAACTTTATTTTGAACGAACAGCTAATTAATGGTCCCTCGTATACAACCTAATGACACCAAGCCTGCCAGTAAGAGACCCTCGTTAATGAATAAGGGAAAGAAGTGTATACTTAAGGGCTCATTTTTACCCCGTGTTTTGACACAATATTAGTGAGATCTAACAGACAGTAATGGCAAGGACTGTACAGGGGAAGTTTTTAAAACCAATGGAAAGTAAATAGGAAATAAAAGTGGGTGAAAAATTTACCAGCCGTGCGCAGAAATCGAACCTATGACCTTCGAATAACGCGTTCGATGCTCTAACCACTGAGCTACACAGCGGCTTTCCCTTCATTCACTTTTTTGGGTTTATATGTGAATTTGGAAGTAGGAATGTCAGTCAGCGCCATCTAAAAGCCAAGCGACGTGTGTGAAACACTCTTTTATGCGCATATGTGGCGCCACGTAGCACGTGAACTTTATTACGAGCGGGAAGTTGATTAATAGTCCCTCGTATACAGCATAATGACACCAAGTCTGCCAGTACGAGACCCTCATTAATGAATAAGGGAAAGAAGTTTATACTTAGGGCTCATTTTTTTCGTGTTTTGACACAATATTAGTGAGATCTAACAGACAGTAATGCCAAGGAATGTACAGGGGAAGTTATTTGAACCAAATGATTGTAAACAAGAAAAGTGGATGCAAAAACTACCAGCCTTGAGCAGGAATCGAACCTACGACCTTCGAATAACGCGTTCGATGCTCTAACCACTGAGCTACCCAGCAGCCTTCCCTCCATCCAGTGGTTTTTGGTTTATATGGGAATTTAGAAGTAGGGGTGTCAGTCAGCGCCATCTATAAGCCAAGCGACGAGTGTCAAACACTCTTTCATGCGCATATGTGGCGTCACGTAGCACGTGAACTTTATTTTGAACGAACAGCTAATTAATGGTCCCTCGTATACAACCTAATGACACCAAGCCTGCCAGTTAGAGACTCTCGTTAATGAATAAGAGAAAGAAGTGTATACTTAAGGGCTCGTTTTTTCCGTGTTTTGACACGATATTAGTGAAATCTAACAGACAGTAATGCCAAGAAATGTACAGGGGCAGTTGTCAGAACCAATGGAATGTAAATAAGAAAGAAAAGTGGGTGAAAAAATAACCAGCCGTGAGCAGGAACCGAACCTATGACCTTCGAATAACGGGTTCGATGTTCTAACCACTGAGCTACCCAGCAACCTTCCCTCCATCCAGTTTTTTGGGTTTATATGTGATTTTAGAAGTAGGGGTGTCAGTCAGTGCCATATATAAGCCAAGCGACGTGTGTGAAACACTTTTATGCGCATATGTGGCGTCACGTAGCACGTTAACTTTATTACGAGCGGGAAGTTGATTAATAGTCCCTCGTATACAACATAATGACACCAAGTCTGCCAGTACGAGACCCTCATTAATGAATAAGGGAAAGAAGTTTATACTTAAGGGCTCTTTTTTGCGTGTTTTGACACAATAATAATGAGATCTAACAGACAGTAATGCCAAGGAGTGTACAGGGAAAGTTATTAGAATCAATAGATTGTAAAAAGACCGAAAAGTGGATGAAAAAATAACCAGCCGTGAGCAGGAATTGAACCTACGACCTTTGAATCAATCAATCAATCAATCAATCAGTTTATTATCATGTCATAAAGTATGTTACAGGGGGTAAAATATACAGAAGAGGGTCCCAAAGTACAAGACTGCAACGGGACCCTCGGTGATCATTACAAATAATAAAAGCACAAGCAGCTGTTAGAATCGTAGAATCAAAAATATATAAAGCAGAATGAAAACAAAAAAGGCATGGAATCAAAAAACAAATAATACAGCACAAAACAACACAAACAAGATGATAGATCAACTATTTACCAGATACTCTTTTAATAAGTTTTTAAATGAAAATAAAGAAACTTTGCATTTTAGCGAAGTTGGCAAATTATTCCATATGGTGATGATACAGAAGAGAGAAGATGATTTACCATAGTTAGTACGAACCTTAGGAAGTAAAAAGTTATTATTAGCCGCGAACCTGGTTGTGTTAGTATTAACTAATATTTTAGGATCAATTAAATTAGCAGAAAGTTGATTTCCTATTTGTTTATGCAAAAACATAATTAGATTAAACCTGAATAGATAGTTAACAGTTAAGATTTTATTGCATTGAAGAAGGGGAGCGGCGCTACTGTCGCGAGAGCAGTTAAAAATAGCGCGAATAGCTCAATTTTGTAGATGTTGTACGGATGAAAGATGACACTGGTAAGTATTCCCCCATGATGCGATGCCATAAGTGATATGAGAATGAATGAATGCGAAGTAAAGTGAAAGGAGTGCTTTATGAGAAAAATATGAGCGAGCTTTGAGTAATGCGCGAATGCCGAATGCTGCCGTTTTTCTAATGTGAGCAATATGGAGAGCGAAGTTAAGGTTAGTGTCCAGGTGAACGCCAAGAAAAGATACACTGTTGCTGATATTAATCAAATGAGAGTCAACTGTGAGCTGTGGTGAGGAAGTTAACTTGCGTTGAGCTGATCTAAAAACCATAAACTTAGATTTATTTGGATTAATGATTAAGAAATTTTCCTGGCACCATTTTGACACACTACAAAGTACAGCATTTAATTTATTAGTGACATTGTCAATACATCTATCAGCAATGAAAATGGTAGTATCATCAGCATATAAAACGCAGTGAGCCATGTGAATAATGTCAGGAAGGTCATTAATGTAAAGTAAAAAAAGTAACAGACCCAGTAATGACCCTTGAGGGTCATTACTGGGTCCGTTACCAGGGAATAACGCGTTCAATGCTCTAACCACTGACCCACCACAGGGGCCTTCCTTACATCCAATTTTTTGGGTTTATAAGTGAATTTAGAAGTAGAGGTGTCAGTCAGCGCCATCTATAAGCCAAGCGATAAGTGTGAAACACTCTTTTATGCGCATATGTGGTGTCTCGTAGCACGTGAACTTTATTACGAGCGAGCAGCTGATTAATAGTTCCTCGTATACAACCTAATGACACCAAGTCTGCCTGTACGAGACCCTCGTTAATGAATAAGGGAAAGAAGTGTATACTTAAGGGCACGTTTTTTCCGTGTTTTGAAACAATAATAATGAGATCTAACAGACAGTGTTGCCAAGGAATGTACAGGGGAAGTTGTGAGAACCAATGGAATGTAAATAAGAAAGAAAAGTGGGTGAAAAAATAACCAGCCATGAGCAGGAATCAAACCTTGTGGAGATAGGTTTGCACAAGGCTTACTACTATTCGCAACCGTGTAGGGATGCGACGTCCTCCACTGCCGCTGCGAGCAAAGACGTTGCGGCTGGGTTCGTCGTTTTCTCCGGCACGGCGCAGAAACCACGCACGAGGCAGGATAACAACAACAACGGGTTTGTTAACCCAAGATGCAGCACAGTGCGACACTCACAGGCTTGCAGGCCGTATAGGGAACTCCGCAAGACCGAGCAAGTACGCTTGCCTAGGGCGCTACGACTCCCCCACAAGGGCCGAAGTCGAACGCTCGAACGAGAAGCCGCCTGCTAGGCAGCGCGTCAACCTCTCGTGGAGGCCTGAGAGCATCTGCCGCGACGAGTGAATCATCGGGCGCAACACAGCTCGTAGGAGAGGAGGATGTCACGCGCGCCCAATGGGAAATGGCGCTGCGTTGTGACGTAGGCCCGCGAAGCGCACCAGCGCTGCGTGCCCGGACATGCCAGCGCGGGAAGAAGCGTCACCCCTGGAAGCTTTTCAGGCCTGCGCGTCACGTGACGTGACGTCGACGACGTCACATCGCGCCGGCCGGCCGGCCGCCCTTCGCTGGGTGGCTGCGCCAGCCGCGAGCGCTTGCCGCGAGCGCCCTTCACGCCTACCGACTCGGGCGAGGTGCCTTGACACCATGTCCGCGCGATTTATCAAGGTATCGCTTGAATGTATGGTTTAACGCGCCGACGCAACGCAGGCGATGAAGCGCGCCGTAGGGGAGGGCTCAGGATCAAGTTTGACTACCTGGGAATCTTTATTGTGTGCCGAAATCTCGTACACACGGCCGTTTTTGCTTTTCGCCTCCATCAGAAATGCGGCCGCCGCAGCCGGGTATCGAAACCGCGCCCTAGTGCTCAGCAGCGCTACGCCTTAGCCACTGAGCCACCGCGGTTGGGGAACTTATCAAGGTATCAAGAAATAATGAATATCGTGAATGGAATAATGCATATTTATTTATCACAGCCAGACGCCGTCTGTACAAATATCACAGTGCGCATTGTTCTCGGTCCAGGCAGACGACAGGCAACACAAGATGTTGCCCTTAATGCTGAAAATATGCCAAAAGTACAAAACACAATATCTTGCCACATAAAACTCAAAACAAAACAGATTGTAACAGCAAAAACATCCCCGAGCTTTGGAACAGAAAAAGCACACTTTCATTTAAATTGTAGGTTAGAGGAAAACATACCATTCGTTTATCATAGTAGCAGTAGCAACACAAGGTATCAGGTTCAAACACTTGCCAAAAATTACAATACATAAGAACACTGGTGACTAAATTGTGGTCCACAGCATGATAAATGACAGAAAGAAAAGTAATTGTACTGCCACAGGTAGGTGCATGTCCTAGGGAAAAAATCAAACAAAAATCTAGGAAAAAACAAATCACAGTGCACAACATGTCTGTACACAGAGTGCACAAGGAAAGTGTACACAGCTTAGGTACCAAAACGGACTGTACAACTGCTACAGTAGGCACCGAGGCAGTTCGAGTTAAAAAAAAAGAAAAAAGTACAGCACTTTTAAAAGCTAACAACTTGTAAAGAGATACAAAACTGGAAACAAGGCTCATTTTACATAAGGCAGAAGTATACCAAGGAAATCAAGTCATGACATGCAATAAAATACACTCTGTGCAGTTTCACAAGAATAAATGTGAAGAGAAAGACGCGACGCCTGGAAAATTACTTTCCAAGAAAAATTCGGGCCTTTCTATTTTTCGCCTTCTGATCTTTTTCAATGCGTAAAAGATCGTTCCTTTGCTTGCACAAGTTGTTGAGCATTATATTTGCTGCACAGTTTGCAACCAATGTGATGAGGAGCTCGTAGGTGTGCCCGTTTTCACACGTATCTATGTCCTCAAGCCTTGGCAGAGAGTCCAGTGTAAGTTGCCGAACGACATTCTTTTGGTTCGGCCCATGGAGAAACTGGGTAGAGGTACTTTCCGTCATGAGCTTTCTAACTACAACCTCCGTGTACATAACTACTGTGATTACAAGAGCAGAAGGAAATTTGACGCCACCCCGATCCAGTTGTGCGATTAAAGAATGGGTGTCCTCTCCTGTTTCGGCCGTATTTCGGGTAACGACCAACTGCCTCTGGCAGCTTTCACACTTGAGAACTTTCATTGCAGCGTGTGCACAATACCCACCAACATAACCAATCACCGGCATTTGTGCTCTGAGCTCATCAAGGTCAGCATCGCTAACATGAACACTAAAAGAAGTGCCCGCATCCCTGACACTGTCCGTCTCTTCGATGCCTCTGAGATCATCGTTGCTCATCCTTGGAAGGGCATTTTGAAGGCGAATCCTTCCCTCGGTTTCGCAAAGCTGGCGAACAGATATGAGATACTGCCCACCAGCCATCTGCCTGTACTGTCCAAAGCAACTCTCGAGGGTATCCGTCTGGACTTTCCCTAGCAGAATATACTTAAAGTGAAGCTCACTAACGCAGTACTTCACCAATGCCAAAAGGGATTGAGCAGAGAGCCTCAAGGCACTCAATGTCTCCTGGGTAAGTACTCCGGTGTCGTGCCTATAAAATTCCCACACATCGAGCCATGGGATAAAAGCGCTTAGAAAGCTTGCCTTTGGGTCATCTGTGTGGTTTGACATGGGCTCTTTGTAAACGTTACGGTGATGGAAGCCCTTACTAGGTGTCTTTACATTGACAATGCTCCACCAACGAAGAATTATTTTGATGAACTCGGCGGTTGCTGTAGCTTGTTGAGAATCAGTGTGACTCTTGCGAGTGGCGAGGGCTTCGGCTACGTGCGAATTAAAAACCTGCAGTACGAGTTTGACGTCCTGTCGTTCAAAGCTGCTTGGATTTAGAGCTTTTGACGTCAAGCCATACCCAGACTTCAGAAGCAGGGGTAACTCCTCTTTATGCAAATCTCTCAAATGCTTAAATGAAGCAGCCATCTTGCATTCGGGATGAACTTCATTGTTCGAAAGATCGAAGCGTGGGTAGAAAAAGCAAGTTCCAGCATTTTTCTGGTTGAGCCAGTTATTTCTTATGCATTTAAATAGATGCACAGCATGCACCACGTAAAATAACGGCCGATCTGGGCCTGCCGGATGCAGGTAAACAGGGCTAAGCTTTGGTTCTGGCAGAAACATCTTCATTGCCTTCCTGTTCAGCGAGTTATTGTCACAGACAACGGATATGACCCTGTATCCAATTTCTTCTAAGCCCAAGATCACCTTCTTCAGCATGCAATGAAGATCTTCACCCTGTAAGGCTTTTACCGGAAGAATGTGCGCCACCTCCTTGAATACGCTCAGCAAACTTTGTATCATAAACACGTGCACCGATGTGGCCGCTTCGTTGGAGTTAACTGCTGCACCACATATGTTCCCACCTTTGTAATCTAAACAAGGTTTGATATAAATCTCGTCAAGCATCAGCGTCACAGTGTGTTCATGTGCCTGCAGATGTTTGAATCTCTGAGACACATACTGAAGGAAAGTGTCGTCAGAAGAATCAACTTGTGGGCACATTTGAATAGACGAGCACACATTTCTAATAGTGCTTGGGTGGGGCAAAGTTAGTGCACCTGTGCTTCTCAGGAACTTGTAGGCATGTGGTGATATTGTACGCAAGATGCATGCAAAGACCATCACCTGTGCGCTATACTGAATGCGCTTTGCAGAAAGGAGTAGTAGCTGCTCCTTCATAAAGTTCACCGTCTCTTTCTTGCCTTCATCAATGCTGGCTTCCAATTTGTCCAGAAGAGAATGTATTGCTTGAGCCAGGTGGCGATAAGTGCAGCGCTCCTCAGACAGCATCGACAGGTTGTTCAAAATTTCCAACAAGGAACTTACTTTTTGAACTGAGTCTGGTACAACAGCGCTACCAAGGTTCTTGATTGGTGAACCTTGATAGCAGGCAAAGACTTCAAGGTTTGCAAACACGGTCAATGACGCATTCAAACAAGGTTCACGATAGTCGATAATGTTCAAAAACATCGAGCACTCTTCTTTATGAATCACAGTCCACTTCGGAGACACTGACACCCCTTGCAGGCGAGCCCTTAGTTCTTCGAGGGACGAATCCGGTCTCGTTCTTGCTCCGCTTCATATGACGCCAGCGACTCTTCTACAGCACGGGCGAGTTGGGAGGCTTCTTGTCGGCTCCTCTTGGCGTCAGGGGTATCTCTCGTGCTCTTGTCTCGTACTGAAAGGTAGGACGGACAGCCGGGAAATACCGTTGGGACAGATCCAGGACGCAACCGTGGTACTGGGAGTGCAACTTCAATAACTCTCCCAGTCCTTGGATCCGTGTACGATGTCGTCTTCTCAATGCATGAAGCGTCGAAATGATCCGCGCACACCTGCACAAACGTTTCAAGAACGTCTGAGACGCCACTTCTCAAAAGAAAAAAACGCGCTCCCGTTTGCATGACCGTGTTTACAGTCCGTGTAGCTAAAACAAAGTCTACCTACGTTTCGCAAGCATCTAAATAAAAGTGCTGCGCTAAGCGGTACAAGCAACATGAAAGGAAACACTGGAGCGTGATGTCACCGCACTCCACGAAGCGCTTCCACCGAGAGCTTGCAAGAATGGACGACACCACGGCACTGTTAGTGAACAAAGCGCAGCTGACCATCCTTGCTGCGAACGTGCCTTTCTGGGCGATTCTCATCAACTGCTGGCGTCAGCGCTTCGCGAGGCCCGGCGGCCACACGCTCAAGTATTTCCCATCATAGGTGATTTCTACCCGAACAAGCAACGACAAGCTAAGAACAGGAGCATCTCAAATTCTTACCTTAGTGCACGAAGTCGGCACGAAGTCCTTCCTAGGAATGGCGCGTAGCCATTGTTTGAGAGCGTCGGCGTCTTTAGGGAAGGAAAACACTTGTATCTTCTTTCCTGTTTTGTAGTTGCCGGTGCATCCGGGTACACAACACTTATTCGGCATTGTCGCATCACTCCAGCATCCCGCACGGAAACGAAATTGCCGCAAAACAACAACGGAAAGCAACAAACGCGAAACACCGTCAACACCACGCCGCCGAACCGTCACCACCGCCGCCCGCGCTGCGCTCGCTGCCGCTGCGGCTTCCCCTGAGAGTCGGCCGGCCGGAAATGACGTCAGATTGCTGGGCGCAGGCCTGAAAAGATTTTCCGGGGGTGACGGAAGAAGCCGACGGTTAACTGGCCTGGATCAAGAGGCGCCCTGGCAGCCATCTTGGCGGATGCCGGTGCTTATGCGCGCCCGGGCTACGCTGGTGGCGTGCGTGTGGCAGCTCGGAAATGAGGCGCCAGGTAGGAGGGCGCTCTCGATTCCCACATCCCCCCCTCCTAAGACCGAGGCCGCCCTAAAGACGCCGTAATTACAGCATCCACCGACACCGAAAAAACTGAGGTCCAGGTCCATGCCGTCCACGAGATCATCGGGCGCCCCGGTGTCTTCGTTCGGCAGCGTCTCAGCAAGAGCCTGGGGCCGCGGGAGGGCGGCAGACACCGCAGCAGCAATGGCCGACTAGAATGTAGAGTCCGTGACGAGCGCCGCCACGACCGCCTGAACGGAGTCGGTCGACAGGGCAGGTTGAAGGCCCGGGCCAGGCGGCACCGCCAGAGTGGACAGGACCGCAGGGGCACCACCGGACTTCGCTCGGTGAACCCTCGAACGGAGGTGGGCAGCCTCGTGCGCCAGCAGGACACCACAAGCATCGCAGTAGGAGGCCTCGGGAACAGGCGGCATCGAGGCGCCTCTGGAAGCGTCGAGCAGGTCCGAAAGGGTGCATCCGCGGAAAGGACGCGGGACGGACTCGGGGTCTAACCCCACCCAGACTTTGCGTTGCTTGTACCAGCGACGAGTGGACACGAAGGCGACCGGGGCCTCAGTGCCTTGTTGGAACGTCCACGTAGCGACTTCACGATGTGGCGGTGTCTTGTTAGCCGGAGCCGAGGGAGCATTCGACGGAGGCGGCATGGACGCAGCCGGTGTTTGCAGAACGACCGAGCGCGCGGCTGGTCTCCCAGGCTTTTTCTTGGAGGAACGGGCCATCGAAAAGGACATCATGAATGCTGGGGTGTCGGTGAAAGCCGAAACGCAACTGAAGGTGCAGCCCCGGGGGCGCGACAGGCTGGCCCAATAAAGAGAGCCTACTCCGTTGGATTGGAGGTTGCGTGAGCCAATAGTGAGCACGCTTCCCTTCTCCCGCCGACAACGCGGAGGATACTCAGTGAGAGAGTGAGCCACAGGGGAAAGGACTTTTCTCTCTTGAGCAGCCGGGAGTGCTGGGAACTGGATGGATATTCCGCGCGCAGCGCGTGTAATGGTGTTCCCAGGGAGAAAGCTCGCCAGGTAGCCGTTACTGTTGCTGCTGGATGGGCAATCGCACAGCAGCTTAATCTCCGCTACCTTACATTGAGGCGATGAAGCCCCGCTACATGCCGGGGGCGAAAATCAGCCTTGGTGCGTTTTCGCAGGTTGTACCGGTGGCGTGGTTTGGAACCAGACTTATCCCGGTTTCCCTGCGGTTCGGTGACCACCTTCCCTCCCCGAAATCGTTGCTGCGGGCAACGAAAGGTTTGAGGTCGAAAACGTTTACTGGAACGCCGTCTGGTCTCCCTTAGGAGTCAGCCAGCTTGTATACCAGGGGCGACACTTTGGTGTGCGCTCAGTATGGGCCCAACCACTTGGCCGAAAAGGAGGCCGAGATGCCTTTGGCGGCATCACTCAAGACGTGATTGCGCCTGAGAACGAGATCACCGACATCGTAACGGACATCCCGACGCGACCGGTCGTATTGAGCCTTCTGACCAGCTCGCGCTTTTGCCAGGTTGGAACGCGCCAGGTCAAGGGCCGCGTCCATCCGGGAGCGCAGTTCCGCCGCGTAGCCAGACGGGCTGGCCTTCGCGGCGCTTGCCCCGCATCCGCCCCGTAGGATGCGGTCCATGGGGTTAGGCAGCTCTTTCCCAAAGTTGAGGAAAGCGGGCGTGTACCCTGTCGAGCGATTGACCGTAGACCGCAAGGAGAGCCAATCTCGTTAAGACAAGCATCCCAATCCCTGTGTTGCTGCGCAAAGGTTGTCAGCAAGGGCTGGATGTTCCGGTTGATCCGCTCGTCGGGTTGGCCTGTGGGTGATACGTGATTGTTTTATGGTGCTTAAGGCCAAAGGCAGCACACGCATCCACAAACACCTTGGCCGTGAAATAGAACGCATTGTCCGTGATAAACTCTGCCGGAAAGCCAAAGCGTGTAAAGACCTCGGTCAACTTGTCCCAAATGGCGCGTGCCGTTAACTTCCGAAGGGGAAACAGTTCGACCCACTTCGTGAAGTGATCTGTGACAGCCAGGAGAAAAACATGGCCTCTCCAGCTTCTTGGTAAAGGTCCCATAGTGTTACAGGCCGTGACCTGCCAAGGCTGTTGGCTGTCGATCGGCTGCATGACGCCGGGAGGCTTGCCCCCGCGAGGCTTCACGCATCGGCACACGCGGCATGAGCGGACGTAGTGAAGGGCGTCGCGCTTCATGCCAGGCCAAGTAGTGCAGTAGCGCAACTTTTGAAAAGTCTTAAGGCCACTCACGTGTCCGGCCAACCGCGAGTCGTGGAAATAACCTAAGGTGGCTTTCCTTAGACTGCGGGGTATCACTACCTTGAAAGACTCCTGAGGAGCTTCTTCAGATGGGACGCAGCGCAGGAGAACGCCATTGGCATCAAGCAGGTACGAGTCTAACGTGCCCGCAGCAATACCAGCCTGCGTACGGCACTCGGCGCCGACAGCAGTACCAGCTATTTGTTCGCGCCCGGCGGCTTGACCGCCCCGCTCCGCTTGGGAGCTCAGCTCTTTCAGCTCGTCAACAATGTGTTGACAAAACGGGTCGTCCTGCTGTGCTTTGAGCAGCTCCGCTGTGCTAAAGACGATACCGGTGGACGTGACAGGGTCTACCAGGTATGCGTCCTCACCCGAGGCTGTCGACTCGGAAGTCAGTTCACCATCGGGGTTCGCGCCTTTGGACCCTTTGGAGCCAGAGGGCCTGGGGTCTACTTGATGCGACTGCTCTCGGGGGCGGCGGAGACAAGTGTCGGACGCCGAAACAGGGGCACGCAACAAAGCGTCAGCCACGACGTTCGAACTCCCTTTCCGGTAGCGCACAACAAAGTTGTACTGCTGCAAGGTCAACGCCCAGCACGCGAGGTGGTCCAAGGGCTCGCACACGCACTTAAGCCAGGTGAGTGCCATGTGGTCTGTTTCCACCACCAATGACACGCCGTCGACATAGCAGTCGAACTTCCGGAGAGCAAAACTATAGCGAGACATTCCCTCTCTGTGCCGCTATAGTTACGCGCGGCGGCGTTAAGTGACCGGCTCGCAAAGGCGACTGGCCGGAGGACGCCGTCGGGCTCCTGAAGGATTACTGCGCCGAGACCCAGGTCACTCGCATCCGCTTAGACAACGAACTCCCTGTTCAGGTCGGGCAGCTTTAACTCGGCTGTGGCCACTAGAGCTTCGGATAGCGCCTTGAAGGCCCACTCTTGTTCTGGCACCCAGCTGCATCGTGCCGACTTTTTCAAGAGTGCAGTCAAGAGCGCTTGGAGGGCCGCATAGTTTAGGATGAACTGTCGAAAGTAGTTCACCATGCCCAAAAAGCGCCTTAGGCCCTGAATGTTTGCCGGTGTCGAGTACTCCACAATGGCACGTACCTTCTCCTCGTACGGCACAACACGACCGCTCTGAATAATAAAGCCTAATAGTGAGATGCGAGTCTGAGCTGTTTGAGCTTTCTTCGGGTTCAAAGTGAACCCGGCGGCACGCAACCTCCCGAGGACATCCTCCAAGTGGTGAAGGTGTTCCTTGAACATTCGAGAGAAGATGACGATGTCGTCGAGGTTCGCCATGGCGTGTTGCCATTTAGCGTCCCCTAGAACGTGGTCTATCATTCTCTGGAACGTAGCTGCAGCTCCAGAACAGCCAAACGGCATGCGGGTGAACTCGTGCAAACCTCTGTGAGAGGTGAACGCAGTTTTCTCCGCGTCAGCTTGCTCCATCTGAACCTCTAGGTAACCGCAGCTAGCATCCAAGGTGCTGAAGAAGCAAGCACCACCTAGAGCGGCCACAATCGAGTCAACGTTAGACATATGATAAACATCCTTCCTCGTGACCTCATTCAGCCGGCGGTAGTCCACACAGAGCCGATAAGAGCCGTCTCTTTTGGGGATGATTACCACTGGTGAACCCCAAGGACTGTTGGAGCGTTGGACAACTCCGGTCTCAATCAACTCATACAGTGCCTGGTCAATCGCTTTACCCTTTGCTGCACTAACGGGCGAGGATTGCATTTCCATGGTTGTGCGTCGCCTGTGTCAATCCGGAGCCTCACCAGAGAGGTGCAACCCGGGCGTTCCGTGAACGTGTCGCTGAAACGTGTCAACAGCGACGAGAGGCGTGCTTTCTCGCGTTTCGAAAAGCTGTCCGGCACAGGTGGCAGCGAGCCATTCGAGTTGCTGCTTAGCGGGGGGGGGGGGGGGTCACCGGCATAGCCGAGACCTCGTTCACCGCGGCAGCATTATGCTCGAGGGAAAGCTGTACGCTCGGACCGTTTTCCGCCGCGTCGGCAAAAGGACCAGTCTTGGCGTCAAAGGGGGAGACGCGGGCCGTGGGGGCTACGCTTGGTCTCCTTTCCTCCTTCCGCGTAGCGTCTGGCGACTTACTGGCAGCCGAGACCACGGGAGGTGCAGCGAAAGGCCATAGGGCGCCGGAAGGGCCGTCCCTGTAGCCTCCGCTTGCGACGTCAATCACGATACCTGTGCGCGCGAGAAAGTCGCAACCGAGAATCACAGGCACAGAAAGACCAGGGAGATGTACAAAGCGCTGTCGGCGTGAGCGATTCTCCCAACGCACAACCAACCGCGCAGCGCCGCACGAGGTGTCGGTACTGCTGGCGAGGTGAAGGCAGTGTCGCAAGCTAGAATGCGGACAGAGCGGTCACGCAAATGATCCCTAACCTCTTCGCCGAACAGCGAGATAGAATCCCCGCTATACAGCAATGCCGCAAACTCTCGACCAGCTATCATAAGAGCGATGAACGGCGCCGGCGTGGCTGGAATGTTATGTCCAGTGCGACACGCCATCGGTGCCAGAGGTTGTGTTACACTCCCGTGCTCTCTTACTGCTGCAGCCGCCGGCAAGGGGGAGCTCACCGACGGCTCACCCCGTTTCCCGACGGGCGAGGAGGCCCTTGTGTCGGTTGGGGCGCGTTGCACTCACGCGCGTTGTGACCACGCTCACGGCAACAAAAGCAGACAACGCCTTTTCCTCCAACAAGGGGGGGGGGGGATTTTGATGATCCTTTAGAGCTATGAGGTGTCCGTTCGCTAGCCGCAGTGGATGCTCCGCGATGGGATATCCCCTCGTGCACTGGAGCACGGGGTTTCCGTTCTTGTTCACGCTTCCGGGCAACGGTGGCCGCCCGGCCGTACGAGTACGGGTCCAGAGCACGGTGCGACACGTCAAGCGCGTCTCGGTCTCTCGCGGCAGAGGCCGCCTCATGGTTCGGGGAACCCCAGTGTGACGAGTCATGACCAGCCCACGCACAACGAGGTTCGAGAGACGCGGACGGCGGTGGCGGTGGGCGATAGGCTCGCGCCACCAGAATGTCGCCCCTAATACGCTTCGCATCGGATGCCAGCTCGTTTAGGTCACGATAACGGGTGCTCCGAAGGTAGGCGGCGAAGGTTGGATGAGCCTGGCGTATGGCTCACTCCACCTTCTCGGCGTCTGATGCCATAGGATCGGCAAGGAGGTAGAGCTCCTGCAAAGCCCGAACGTACTCGAGAAGAGATTCGTCGGGATGCTGTGTGCGAAGCTCTATCTCGCGACGCATGCGGCGCTCGTATTCAGAAGGAAGGAAATCGCTACGAAAGAGAACCCTAAACTCCTCCATCGAGCGAGATTGGTGGCTGCCGAGCCGGTACCACCTCGCCGCTTGGGCTGTCAGCGACACGGGCAAAACGAAGCCTAGCATAACGCTGTCGCTCAGCCGCGTAGCCTGCTGATAGCGGTGCAGCGCATCGAGGTACTATGTGGCACTGATGCGGTCTGAATAACTGCTGTACTCAGGCAGAGGTACCCTTGAGCTACTCGGAACGCTTGGCTGAGGGGACTCTGGGTCTCCATTTAAAGCACAAGGCTGCGAGCGCACCGCATCCAACAGAACGTTTAGGAGCTTCACAGCGGTTGCGTGCAGCGGTGACTGCTCCAACGCGGGCGCGGCCGTAACAGGCGCGCGCGCCTGTTCCCCAACATGCGCGTCCGACCGAAAAGGGCCACTACACGGCATTAAGGAGGGTAGGGTTTGCATTCCGACTGGTGCTTGAGGCCTCACGCGACTGGAAAACGGCTCGCCAGCGAAGCACGGTGGCCCACGTCCGTCGGAAGCGTCGCCCACGCGAGTCTCAGGCCAGCGAGCGTCGGTGAACGCGGCGACGTTGTCGGTTAAGCGAGCAGGCTCGTGAACGACATCGTCAACCCTTAGCGCTCGCGACCACGACGGGTCAGTAAGCGCGTTCCCGACAGCACCTGAGTGCCCCCGGTAGGAAGGACTGGGTGCGGCTATTTGAGCTGTCAACCGTGCTGCTGACGGGAAAGGTCAGCGAGCGGAGACTGCGCCAGGGACGGGCCCGTAAGCGCGTGATTCTCGGACAGCTGATACAGCCCGTTACTGGCTTGGCTAGGACTGTGGTCCTCGTTAAAGTGACGCGTATCACCGTAGGGGCCCCCGAAAAAGGGATCTCTCCCGGTGAACGAAAGCAGAGGGTCGCCGAGAGGGCCATACCCCGTGCTGTTGCAGCGGTGCGCCTCGAACGATATCAAGTCCATCACCACAACATCGAACAGGAACGAGCACCTCGAAGGGGTCTGCTCTGAAGCCATGCCGAAGCCAAGTTGGGTGCCAGTTATGTGGAGATGGGTTTGCACAAGGCTTACCTACTATGCGCAACCGTGTGGGGATGCGACGTCCTCCACTGCCGCTGCGTGCGAAGACGTTGCGGCCGGGTTCCTCGTTTTCTCCAGCACGGCGCAGAAACCACGCACGAGGCAGGATAACAACAACGGGTTTATTAATCCAAGATGCAGCACAGTGCGACACTCACGGGCTTGCAGGCCGTATAGGGAACTCCGCAAGACCGAGCAAATGCGCTTGCCTAGGGCGCTACGACTCCCCCACAAGGGCTGAAGTCAAACGTTCAAACGAGAAGCCGCCTGCTAAGCAGCGCGTAAACCTTTCGTGGAGGCCTGAGAGCATCTGCCGCGACGAGCGAATCATCGGGCGCAACACAGCTCGCAGGAGAGGAGGATGTTACGCGCGCCCAACGGGAAATGGCGCTGCGTTGTGACGTAGGCCCGCGAAGCGCACCAGCGCAGCGTGCCCGGGCATGCCAGCGCGGGAGGAAGCCGACGGTTGACTGGCCCAGACCAAGAGGCGCCCTGGCAGCCATCTTGGCGGATGCCGGTGCTTATGCGCGCCCGGGCTACGCTGGTGGCGCGCGTGCGGCAGCTGGGGAATGAGGCGCCAGGTAGGAGGGCGCTCTCGATTCCCACAACCTACGACCTTCGAATAACGCGTTCGATGCTCTAACCACAGAGCTACCACAGCGGCCTTCCCTCCATCCACATTTTTGGGTTTATATGTGAATTTAGAAGTAGGGGTGTCAGTCAGTGACATCTATAAGCCAAGTGACGTGTGTGAAACACTCTTTTATGCTCATATGTGGCGTCACGTAGCACGTGAACTTTATTACGAGAGGGCAGCTGATTAATAGTCCCTCGTGTGCAACCTAATGACACCAACTCTGCCAGTACGAGACCCTCGTTAATGAATAAGGGAAAAAAGTGTATACTTAAGAGCTCGTTTTTTTTCGTGTTTTGAAACAATATTGATACACAACAGCCGGCACAGTCTGGCTGCAAGAAAGAGAAAGACGACGTTGGTGCCTGGTTGTTGATGAACTGACGCCATCTTGTTCGCCGAGCACGGTGCATCGTATTTAATTTAATAAATAGGTTGCCCGTAACATTATTGGTTGAGGTGCACGACTCCCGTACCTCGATGTGGACGCGCAGCGGTCGCAACACCGGAGACTTGCAACAGCGGTCACAACACCCGGCCACCCCTGCGGGATCCTGGAACTTTTTCCACTGACGGTACCATCGACGTTGACTCCTGGCTGCACCGGTACGAGCGAGTCAGTGCTACCCAGCGCAGGGATCCCACGCTCATGCTCGCCAATGTTGTCTTCTCCCTCGACGGCATGCCGCGGACATGGTTCGAAACCAAAGAAGCCGAAATCACAAGGTGGGATCTTTTCAAATCGAAGATCCATGATCTTTTTGGTGATTCATCTGGTCGTCAGCTCACTGCCAAAAATAATCTCGCCACTCGCGCCCGGACGTCTACTGAATCGTACGTCTCATACATTCTTGACGACTTGGCGCTTTGTAGCAAGGTCGACCAGCGCATGTCAGAAGAAGAAAAGTTAATCACGTCCTCAAAGGGATTGCTGACGATGCCTTCAACCTGCTGGTTTTTAATAATGTCACGAGCATCGACACGATCCTGACAGAATGCCGCCGTCTAGAACAGGCTAAAGCTCGCCGCGTCACCCACGGCATCACGCACCTGCCGAACACAGCTGCTACTTCCTCTTGTGATGACGCCGTCTGCCCAGTTCCCCGATGTTACAACCTCAACCGCATCATTCGTCGCGAGGTCGAGCCAGCCCAACCAGTAGCTACTCCATTTCGAACGCCTGATCCTTCACCGACCACAATCTCACTGATACAAGCCGTCGTTCGTCAAGAATTATCGAACGTCGGCCTACACTCCATTCAACCAGTCTACTCTGCCGAGACGTTTTATCGTCGTCCCTCTGCTCCTCGAGTTGGTTCCAACTACTCTCGACAGCGCAATTTTTCCGTATGGCGTACACTGGACGACAGGCCCATATGCTTGAACTGCCGACGTGTCGGTCATATTGCTCACCACTGCCGCAATCACTGGGCTCCGCCGGCACACTATGGGCCTCCTACCCAGGCCACGTCTGTCCACCAGTCGTCATCGACATTTGATTTTGATTCCCCTATGCCGACCACATCCTCTGATTCTGCCGCACCTCTGACGAGACCTCGCTAAGCCCGCTCACCATCCCCTGCTCGCCGTCAATCTCGTTCGCCCCCAAAACGCCGTCCTGCCTCTCCGACCTATTCGCAGCGCCCCCGACCGGAAAACTAGGCAGTGCAGCTTCTGGAGGTAAAGCTGCATTGACGACGACCTCTGCAAGAAATCCTAGTGTAACATTACCGACCACCCGGAATCTGTTAAACGTTACTTTAGACAATGTACCTGTGCGCGCGTTGATCGATACCGGCGCGCATGTGCCCATAATGAGTGCTGCTCTTCGTCGCCGCCTAAAGAAAGTTATCACACCCGCCTTGAACCGAGCCGTTCGAGTCGCCGACGGGGGAACTGCCGTGATTATTGGCATGTGCTCTGCCCGTGTGACTATCGCCGATAAGAGCGCTTCTGTTCTTTTCACCGTTATAGAAAATTGCCCTCATGAAGTAATTCTAGGCATGGATTTTCTAACCGCTCACTCGGCCCTTATAGATGGTTCAGCCGGCTGTCTTGATCTTGAAATGCTTCTACTTTCTGATCTGACCAAGCCACCCCAAGGTCGCCTTTGCTGCATTGATTTCGCACACCTTCCGCCTAACTGTGCCACACATATCGACCTCTTCTCTACACCACCTGTACCTGACGGCGATTACATGGTGGCCCCAATTCATGCCGTGATGCTTACGCATGCCGTCGCTGTTCCGCACACCATTTTGACAATCGTTGAAAACCGCACATGCCTTCCTATTGTCAATTTTGCCCTCACTGCCCAAATTCTTCCTCAAGGTATCTCCCTGGCCGAAATTACTGCTCTACAAGACCATACGGTTGTACCCTTCAGAGTGGATGACTGCTGCACCTCAGACCATGAACCAACTCTATCACGTTCACCGGGCGTCGACGTTGACCACATGGTACCATCAGACGTCGATCCTGATCAAGCGGAAGCCCTTCGTCACGTCCTGGAGTCCTGTAGTGACATTTTCAACTTCGCCAGCACGGCTTTAAGCCGAACGAGTGTTGTTACTCATCGCATCAATACTTGTGATGACGCGAGTCTCTTTCACCGACGTCCATACCGTGTTTCCGTGTCCGAGCGCACAGTCATACAACAGGAAGTCGAGAAGATGCTTGCAAAAGACATAATCGAGCCCCCTTGTAGCCTCTGGGCTTCTCCTGTCGTCCTGATTAGAAAGAATGATGGAACACGGCGCTTTTGTGTAGATTATAGGCATCTGAACAAAATTACAAAGAAAGATGTTTACCCGTTGCCTAGAATCGACGATGCCTTAGACTGCCTTTATGGTGCTACGTATTTTTCCACTATCGACCTTCGATCTGGCTATTGGCAGATCGCTGTGGACGAGATGGACCGTGAGAAGACCGTATTCGTCACTCCTGACGTGCTTTATCACTTCGAAGTTATGCCCTTTGGTCTCTGTAATGCGCCGGCCACATTCGAAAGAATGATGGACTCATTGCTACAAGGGTTTAAATGGTCAACCTGCTTATGTTATTTAGACGACGTTATCGTTTTCTCGCCCACATTCGACTCCCATCGCAAGCGTTTATCGGCGATTCTTGAAGTTTTTCGTCGCGCCGGACTTCAGCTGAACTCGTCGAAATGCGACTTTGCTCGTCGTCAAGTAACCGTACTTGGCCACATCGTCGATGCGGCAGGAGTCCGCCCGGATCCCGAGAAAATTCGCGCCGTCACGGACTTTCCTGTTCCGAAGTCAACAAAGGACTTTCGCAGTTTTGTGGGCTTGTGCTCCTACTTTCGACGGTTTGTTAAGGACTTCGCCATCATTGCACGCCCACTCACAAACCTCTTGAAGAAGGACACCCCGTTTATCTGGGGTACTGATCAAGCCTCATCTTTTTCCCAGCTCACGACGCTCCTTACAACACCGCCGATTTTAGCTCATTTCGATTCATCAGCTCCAACCGAGGTTCGAACTCACGCTAGTGGGCGTGGCATCGGGGCAATGCTATTGCAACACCAACGCGGACATGGCCGTGTTATAGCATATGCAAGCTGACTGCTATCTACCGCCGAGCGCAACTATTGAATCACGGAGCATGAGTGTCTCGCTCTTGTGTGGGCAGTCGCCAAGTTTCGCCCATACTTATACGGGCATCCATTCCGGGTAGTCACCGACCACCACGCGCTCTGCTGGCTGGCTTCACTCAAGGATTTCACAGGACGCCTCGCTCGTTGGTTTCTACGATTACAAGAATACACGTTCACCGTATCGTACAAAACAGGGTGGTCACATCATGATGCGGAGTGTTTATCACGCTACCCTATGAAAGAGAGTGCCCATACTGACACCTTTCCAGACCTTCTGTCTGTGACTCAGCTACTCAACCTTGGCCACGAACAACACCGGGATGCTTCCCTGCGAACCATCATTGACAAGCTTGTGTCAATGCCTCGTGACACATCTCTACAAATGTTCCTGGTAAAAGACGGCATCCTGTATCGCCGTAACCTCGATCCATATGGCCATGGCTTGCTCCCCATCATACCACCACATCTTCGTGCGACTGTTCTCAACCAACTTCATGACGCTTCTTTGGCGGGCCACTTGGGCGTCTCTCGCACATACGACCGTGTACGTCGTCGTTTCTTTTGGCCTGGTCTTGCCCACTCTGTTCGATGATACGTCGCCGCTTGTGAGCCCGGCCAGCGCCGCAAAAAGCCATCTTCCCCACCAGCTGGATTCCTTCAGCCGATCAACATTCCCATTGAACCTTTTTTTTCGAGTTGGCCTCGACCTGCTTGGCCCATTCCCGATCTCCAGATCAGGCAACAAATGGATCGCTGTCGCCACTGGCTATGCGACACGGTATGCTATCACACGAGTACTTCCGACGAGTTGCGCAACCGATGTGGCGGACTTTCTGGTATATGATATTATTTTAGCACACGGAGCTCCACGCCAACTTCTCACTGATCGGGGCTGGACCTTCCTATCAGCTGTCGTTGATGAAATCCTGCGCTCTTGCTCTACGAAGCTCGAGTTTGCCACTTCGTACCATGCGCAAACGAATGGTCTTACGGAGCGCCTCAACCACACCATAACCGACATGCCCTCTAAATACGTAGCACACAAGTCTGCCACTTCGTACCATCCGCAAACGAATGGTCTTACGGAGCGCCTCAACCGCACCATAACCGACATGCTTTCTAAGTACGTAGTGGCCGACCACCAGGACTGGGACGTCCATTTGCCATTTGTGACCTTCGTATATAATTCGTCACGTCACAACATTGACGGTTATTCACCATTCTATCTTCTATACGGCCGAGAACCCACCCTACCATTTGACACCTTGCTGCCCTCGGTCACTGAGTACGCCGGTGAAGCCATCGCGTGAGCCGACCATGAACGCCAACTCGCCCGCAGCCGCCCGCAGGCCTCACAGGACCAACAAAGACAGCTCTACGATTCCTATCATCGAAACGTGCACTTTTCACCGGGTTCCCTTGTCCTCCTCTGGTCCCCCACTCGGCGTGTAGGGCTTTCTGAAAAACTGCTGTCACGCTACACTGGACCATACCATGTCGTTCGCCAGGTGACTGACGTTACATACGAGATCGTTCCAGCCGATTCAACGTCATCATCATCTCCATCGAGTGACATCGTACACATAGCTAGACTCAAGCCTTATCACTCTCTTCTACGGCATCCTAGTTGCTCAAGCACCGAGACGGTGCTTCTACCGCCGGAGGGTTATGATAAACAACAGCCGGCACACCCTGGCTGCAAAAAAGAGAAAGACGACGTTGGTGGCTGATTGTTGATGAACTGACGCCATCTTGTGCACCGAGCACGGTGCATCGTATTTCTTTAATAAATAAGTTACCCGTAACAATAATAATGAGATATAACACACAGTAATGCCAAGGAATGTACAGGGAAAGTTATTAGAACCAATGTAACGTAAATAAGAAAGAAAAGTGGGTGAAAAAGAACCAGCCGTGAGCAGGAATCAAACCTACAACCTTCGAATAATGCGTTCGATGCTCTAACCACTGAGCTATCACAGCGGCTTTCCCTTCATCCACTTTTTTGGGTTTATATTTGAATTTAGAAGTAGGGGTGTCAGTCAGCACTATTTATAAGCCAAGCGATGAGTGTGAAACACTTTTTTATGCGCATATGTGGCGTCACGTAGCACGTTAACTTTATTACGAGCGGGCAGCTGATTAATAGTCCTTCGTGTACAACCTAATGACACCAAGTCTGCCAATACGAGACCCTCGTTAATGATTAAGGGAAAGAAGTGTATACTTAAGGGCTCGTTTTTTCCGTGTTTTGACACAATAATAATGAGATTTAACCGACAGTAATGCCAAGGAATTTGCTGGGGAAGTTATTAGAATCAATGGAATTTAAATAAGAAAGAAAAGTGGGTAAAAAAATAACCAGCCGTGAGCAGGAGTCGAAGCTATGACCTTTGAGTAACGCGTTCAATGCTCTAACCACTGAGCTACCACACCGGCCTTCCCTCCATCCACTTTTTTGGGTTTATATGTGAATTTAGAAGTAGGGGTGTCAGTCAGCGCCATCTATAAGCCAAGCGACCAGCGTGAAACACCCTTTTATGCGCATATGTGGCGTCACGTAGCACGTGAAATTTATTACGAGCGGGCAGCTGATTATCAGCGGGCAGCATATATATATATATATATATATATATATATATATATATATATATATATATATATATATATATATATATATGACGTTACGATGAATGGGCGACGTGGCCTGGCTCATACCCCATGTTTATTCTACTGTGACTTCTTCCTTCTCTACTTCTCTTAACCATCCCTGCCTTCTTACGTCACAGGATTCCCCCTTCCCCCGAAAGATGGCACTGGTTACAAACTATAACAAACTAAAGAAGTGAACGAACAAAACAATGCCCAAATTCACTGTTTCACGTCCAGACGGAGTTCCACAATCTCACGAAATCTTCAAGGCCGATTGAGCAGTCCGATTAATTTTATGACAACTCTGGTGAGCGAGGTTGACTGTTGCGTTCTGGCCAATAGAAGCACGCCTTGAACGTAGAAATTACTGATGACACAGCAATTCTCGTCATGAATGAACAAGGGTCGAAGTACTTGTAGCATTTGAGAGTCGGATGTCGTAGGCACGAAGTTCTCCGTCGTAGGCGCTGCTTTCTGTGTCGTGGCTGAGACAGAACGAGTGCTTGCAGCCTGCATGTGCGAGGAGTGAAGCTGATGGTATGATGCCTTTGTTCCTTCATTGTACACGTGGTAGCTGCACGTCTCTTTCGTAGCTTTCCGTGGTCTTTTCTCAGTTTGTTGAATCGTAGACACGGTGTTGAGAATTGGTGCAGAAAACTTTGTCGACGTTGCTTTCTGCGAAGATGGCTTCGGCATCGACTTCGTCTTTGCTTCTTTAATGGATGTTGTCTCTGATGATCTTTCAGCCACAAGTGTACTCGTGAGGAGGTTTCACTTGATTGTTGTTCTTGTTCGAGTAGCCGTTGCAGTTCTTGGAGTTCGTGGAGTTGCCTTTGTTGAAATTGCTCGTCTTCTTGTGAAAGTTCGTCAGATGGGCCTCTTTCAGGAACATGACTCTGCTTTTCTTTAGATGGTGATGTGATCAGCATATTGTCGGTAGTCGACACTGTACTGCTAGGCTTGTCCTGCGATGAAAGCAGCGTGACAGGCTGATGAGAACGTTCCCAAGATGGTTGTGAGTCATCCATGATTGTAAATGTTTCTGTCAGTTGACAATACGCCGGCGTTGGTGGATTCGAAATTCCTGCAATGCTTTGACTCACATGTGTGTTGTCACTTGACGATGAGAGCACACCAGACATGGCTTCAGGTGGTTCTGATGGCGTATGTTTTTCTTTTTGCAGCGTAGTTAGGCTGGCAATGTCTGTCGAACGACCCTGGCCTGGAACGTCAGGGTAGGGGCTGGTATTGTGAGGATTCACTGGCTCGTCACGCGTGAATTCCGTCACACGCTCGAAACCGTCTGGGCCTTGTGTGTGACACAAAGCATCAAGGGATTCGGGTGGTTCAGTAAAATGTGAAGGGTTGTGGTTCAGTGAACACGTTGAAAATGCCGATTTCATTGTTCTTGGGAAAGCCGGCTTTAAGTTTAGTCTTTTGCTGAAATGGTCTAAATTCCTTTCGATATACGGAGGCTTTACCTTGTCTGTTGCGACGTGCAAGTTACCAGTCGGTGTTCGAATGCGTGACGTTTTTTCGGAAGAGTCATAGGATGGAACAATGGTGGTATATTTTCTCTGAGGTCTCGTTTGGAAAATAGGCTTACTGCGGGAAGACTTCGCGTAACTCTGATGGGCGAGTTGAAAAGCTTTCCGCTGATGAAGTATGGACAGGTCTTCATCGCATTCCTTGAAACGACTGATCATTTCTTCTTTGATCTTTTTCCAAGACTCATCGTTCTCGAATATGTGAATCAGGTAAAATTTGAATGCCTCACTGGTGACGTAGTCGCTGAAGTTCGTAACCATCTCCCGTTCCGACCAAGATGCAGCGGTAGCGTGGAGTTCGAACAGGTTGAACCAGTCCTGTATGGGTCCGTCGTCCGCTGATCCGGTGTACTTGGGGATGTCGAGGTCAGCCGATGGTTCTGTCATGGTGCTGGTCGTTGTCCTCCTAGGCGATGATTCGGTAGTCAATATACGGTCAGGGCGTCTTCTGGAGAACTGCGTCGATGATGAGTGACTGATGAAGGGACAGGCAGGTCTCCATCCTGTCGACTCGTGTGACGTTACGATGAATGGGCGACGTGGCCTGGCTCATACCCCATGTTTATTCTACTGTGACCTTCTTGCTTCTCTACTTCTCTTAACCATCCCTGCCTTCTTACGTCACACACACACACACACACACACACATATATATATATATATATATATATATATATATATATATATATATATATACACGGAAGCGAGAAAGCACGACGTATGAGGAAACACTTTTATTTATTATTCACATACGTTTCGACTGGTGGGCCAGCCTTCGTCAGTGTCACATATATATATTGAAAAAGGGTTTATTGGTGACTGTTGCGACGGTAGTCCTACAATGAAAACCGATCGGGCAAGAGCAACGGTCAAGCAGATGCCGGTGATGATCAGCACGAGCCGAGCGAGAGAAGCCCAGCACCCAGTACCCAAGCGGTGGCGATGTTGCTTGCAAACGATGCGTTTTCTTCTTCACAATTTGCCCCCGCCGAAAAAGAGCCATCCTGGCGACCTAAGAGTCTGGAGGCAGAGGGCTATGATATGGCTTAAGGCGGGTGACGTGGACGATGTCACGTCCACGCCGGCGCATGTCGTCAGATGGGGAAATTGGCTCAATGAGAAAATTCACCGGCGAGGTTTGTTCCAAAACGCGGTATGGGCCCTCGTACTTTGGAACGAGTTTTGAGGAAATGCCGGGGGTTTGGTAAGGAACAGCCAGCCATACAAGTGATCCCGGGGAATAGCTGGGGCTTTGTGAAGAGTCAGCGTTGTTTTCTTTCTGGCGCTGTTGTTCTTGTGACGTAAAGGTGCGTGCGAGTTCACGGCACTCTTCCGCATTTCGGGCAGCTTCGGACACAGATGGGCATTCGGATGCGTAAGGACGGTATGGAAGGAGAGTGTCGATGGTGTGGGATGGTTCCCGTTCATAAAGAAGAAAGAAAGGTGAAAATCCAGTGGTAGACTGTGCCGCGCTGTTATATGCGAACGTGATGAATGGAAAAATGCGATCCCAGTTAGTATGATCGGATGTCACATACATGGCGAGCGTATCGCCAAGGGTGCGGTTAAATCTTTCCGTGAGCCCGTTTGTCTGCGGGTGGTATGCCGTGGTCTTGCGATGAACAACATGGCATTCAGAAAGCAGAGCCGTGACGACTTCTGATAGGAAGGCTCGACCTCGGTCGCTTAGTAGTTTTCGAGGTGCACCATGTCGTAGTATGAAGCGATGAAGGATGAAGGATGCTACGTCCCGCGCAGTGGCACTTGGAAGGGCGGCGGTCTCAGCGTAGCGTGTTAAATGGTCCACCGCGACTATGATCCACCGATTTTCATCTGATGTTGTTAGTAGAGGGCCATAGAGATCAATGCCGATCCGATCGAAAGGTTTGGCAGGGCACGGAAGCGGTTGAAGCGCACCGGACGAGTGGAAAGGCAGTGATTTGCGGCCTTGACAGTCAGGGCAGCCCATAACGAATTTTCGAACGAAATCATACATTCCGCGCCAGTCGAAGCGATGGCGAATGCGTTCGTAAGTTTTGAAAACTCCGGCATGACCACATTGGGGATCGTCGTGAAAGGAGGCGCAGATTTGTGATCGCAAGCTGCGCGGGACAACCAAGAGCCACTTACGACCTTCGGGGGCGTAGTTGCGTCGGTGTAGCAGCCGATCACGAATGGCGAAATGAGCAGCTTGACGTCGGAGAGATCGTGGTACCGCAGTGGTTGACGATCCAGAAAGACAGTTAAAAAGGGAAGCGATCCACGGGTCCTTGCGTTGTTCACTGGTAAAGGAGTCGAGGTCGAGAGATGCGACGGAGTTGGTACCAGTGGTTCCGCAGGCCGAGTCGGGAGGTAAAGGCGAACGCGACAGGGCGTCGGCGTCAGAATGCTTGCGTCCGCTGTGATAGATGACCCGAATGTCGTACTCCTGGATTTGCAGTGCCCACCGAGCTAGGCGGCCAGAAGGATCTTTCAAAGTGGCGAGCCAACAAAGTGCATGGTGGTCCGTTACCAGGTCGAATGGGCGACCGTACAAATAAGGGCGGAACTTGCGAAGCGCCCACACTAGCGCCAAGCACTCTTTTTCAGTGACGCTGTAATTGACCTCAGCTTTAGTAAGTGTGCGACTCGCATAAGCGACGACGTATTCGGAGTAGCCCGGCTTGCGTTGGGCGAGGACGGCGCCTAGACCAACCCCACTAGCGTCTGTGTGAACTTCCGTTGCAGCTGTTGGGTCGAAATGCCGAAGAATTGGAGGAGATGTTAGCAGACTACGGAGCGTGTCAAACGCGACGTCGCAGTCAGAAGACCAGGATGAAAGGTCTGAATCACCGCGTAGGAGGTTGGTCAGTGGTGACATGATCGACGCAAAATTTCGCACGAAGCGCCGGAAGTACGAGCATAGTCCGACAAAACTGCGTAATTCTTTCAGTGTAGTAGGTTTCGGGAACTCAGCGACTGCTCGCAGTTTTGCAGGGTCGGGTCGAACACCATGCTTGGACACGATGTGCCCTAAGATGGACAGCTCTCGCGCGGCGAAGCGGCACTTTTTAAGGTTCAGTTGGAGTCCAGCGTTGGTTAAACACGTCAGGACCAGTTGGAGCCGAAGCAGATGTGTAGGAAAATCGGGAGAGAAAACGATGATGTCGTCGAGGTAGCATAGACACACAGACCACTTCAGTCCACGCAGTGTGTTGTCCATGAGTCGTTCAAACGTGGCAGGAGCATTACAAAGCCCAAATGGCATTACGTTAAATTCGTACAGGCCATCTGGTGTAATGAACGCAGTTTTCTGGCGATCAGCTTCCGCCATAGGAACCTGCCAGTATCCAGATCGTAAGTCTAAGGAGGAGAAGAATTCGGCTCCTTGAAGGCTGTCAAGGGCGTCGTCGATGCGCGGTAATGGATAGACGTCTTTCTGCGTCACCTTGTTTAATCGCCGGTAGTCGATGCAAAATCAAATCGATCCATCCTTCTTTCGAACTAGAACGACAGGAGATGCCCAAGGACTGTGCGATGGTTGAATAACGCGACGGCGTAGCATCCCTTCGACCTGGTCGTTGATGACGTGACGTTCTGCAGCAGAGACACGGTACGGTCTTTGACGCAAAGGCTGGTGCGAACTGGTGTCAATGTAGTGGTGCACTGCGGAAGTCCGACCCAATTGCGGCTGAGAAACGTCGAATGAATTCGCGAAGTGCTGAAGGAGATTAAGAAGCTCGGCGCGTTCATGGGCACTTAAGGTGTCGGCGATGGAACTCGAGAAGGTGTCACTCGATGAGCATTCCAGTGGGGAAAGGGCATGAAGTTCGGTCGAGGCGCGACTGCACGATTCGTCTGGCATGTTAAGGAATAAAGAGGAATCGAGGTACTCCACTCGACCGAGACATTCGCCGGCAAGTAGCATAAGCGGTGCAGAAAGGGGGTTGTGGACGAAAATATTGCTTCGGCCCGCAGTGACGTCGAGTGTAGCGAAAGGCAAGGAAACGGCTTTGCGGCTCATGAAAATGTCGGAAGGTGTAAACATTACTGTAGCGTCGTTATGGTCATCGCAGCAAACAGGGACAACGGCAAGAGAGGCTGGGGTAATTTCAGTGTCTTCACGTACGACGAGTTTGGGGGGCCGCTCAAGAGTTTCGTGCAAAGGTTCGTCAGACAGGTGCGAAAATTGAACTTCAGCGCGTGCACAGTCGATGACGGCATGATGATGTGACAGGAAGTCCCACCCGAGGATAACGTCATGCGAGCACACCGAAAGGACGATGAACTCGACAACGTACATAGAGCCTTGGATGAAAATGCGGGCTGTACAGGTACCGAGAGGTCGAACTGGTTGTGCGCTAGCCGTACGAAGCGATAGTCCAGAGAGCGGCGTGGTCACTTTGCGTAGAGAGCGGCAGAGCTGGGCGGCTTTAACAGAAATGGCAGCACCTGTGTCGATGAGGGCAAAGGTAGAAACACCATCGACAGATATGGCGACGACGTTAGCAGGTGAAGTGCGAGGGCTTGGGCATTTCGATGACGGCGCAGTTCTTGCCTCTGGAACTGCGGCGTTCAGTTTTCCCGGTTGGAGGAAGCGGGTCGGGAACGCATTGGGGACAGAGATCGCCTGCGAGGAGACGGCGAGCGGGAGAGTGAGTCGGAGCTGGGGGCTGGGGTGACCGAGACTCGGGAAGATTAGTGTAGCCATACTGCGGTGAAGGATAAAGAGTAGGTCGGTGCGTGGGCTGCGGGTCATACGGTAACGGCCAAGTAGCGTTGTGTTGCGATTGGAAGCGACGACGACAATATCGTGCCACGTGTCCTGGAGTACCACAGGCGTAGCAGATCGGTCGATTGTCAGCAGTGCGCCAGGAATTGCTGACTCGCGGTGCGTCCCAAGATGTCGAAAGAGGGGTAGAGTAGGGAGCAACTGCAGGCATGGGTGGCAAAAGCTGCTGGTGGGGTCTGCTGCGTACCACCTGGGCATAAGTAAGAGGCGCGGCCACGGGCTGCATAGCTGGCGCATGGGGAACAGGCATGGCCACAGGCTGCTGGTGGGCAGCGACGGGAACAGCCTGAGCTACCTCTTCGGCAATAACGTCGCGGAGTGGTGAGGGCAGACGAGAGGACGGCGGCTGCTGCGTGAAGGGAATCAACGACAGTTGCCGAGCTACTTCTTCACGCACGAAGTCTTTAATCTCTTGCAGGGTTGGTGAGTGGTCGGGAACGGAAGTGAGACTGGAGAGCGAGTCGGCGTGTGAGGAAAATGGCCGAGTAAGGGCGCGCTGCTTCCTCAACTCGTCGAAACTTTGACATAAGGTCACAAGTTCCGCCACGGTGGCAGGATTGCGCGCCAGGAGCATCTGAAATGCGCCGTCATTTATCCCTTTGAGGATGTGTTGTATCTTCTCCGACTCGGGCATGGCGTTGTTCACACGGTTGCAAAGACCAATAGTGTCTTCGATGTAACTTGTGAACGATTCAGATTGCTTCTGTGCGCGAGTCCGCAAGCGTTGTTCGGCTCTGGACTTGCGGACAGCGGGTCGGCCGAAAACGTCAGTAAACGACGTTTTGAAAATGGACCACGTTGTGATGTCGTTTTTTGTGGTTGTTATACCACATTTCCGCCACGTCAGTGAGGTAAAAGATGACGTTAGTCAGTTTGTCCGCGTCATCCCACTTGTTGTTTGCGCTCACCAGTTCGTAGTTAACGAACCAGTCTTCCACGTCGGTCTCATCAGCTCCGCTAAAGACTTTGGGCTCTCGCAAACGAAGAACGCCGGGGTTGCTGGGGGATGGAGTAGAAGAGCCAGGTTGCGCGTTGTTGGTAGGCATGATGGGAGGTAGCGTTCGGTTGCGCAGCTCCAGGTTTAGGCGACGGCGAATGGCAGCACCCAGGTTCAGGCGACGGGGAATGTCAGCACCCTCCACCAATTGAAAAAGGGTTTGTTGGTGACTGTTGCGACGGTGGTCCTACAATGAAAACCGATCGGGCAAGAGCAACGGTCAAGCAGATGCCGGCGATGATCAGCACGAGCCGAGCGAGAGAAGCCCAGCACCCAGTACCCAAGCGGTGGCGATGTTGCTTGCAAACGATGCGTTTTCTTCTTCACAATATGTATATATACATATATATATATATATATATATATATAGCCAAACTTCCGACGCCACCGATTATCGGCGGCCACTTTGATATGCCCGCTCCAACCGAATATATATATATATATATATATATATATATATATATATATATATATATATATAGAAAAAATAGGTATACGCCCAGGTGCGTTTTTTTGTTTTTTTCTTTTTTTCTCCTTTTTCTTTTTCTTTTTTTAATGCGCGTGCTATGCGTAGTACGCACACCTGGCCGTTCGGCTGCTTATCATTGCATGATGGGTAGTGGGCCACTGGTATATGTAGATTTTCCTTTTTCTCTCGGTTTCTTTTTTCTTTTTTTCTTTTTTATTTTTTCTTTTTCTCTCGCTCTCTCTCGGCTGGAAGTTGGCATAAAAACGCGTCGGAGCCTACAAAATTTCGTCTGATGAAGATCGGTCTCCGATCAGAACGTCACCAATAAACAGTTTTTTGAGGCGTATACTTATTTTTCCTTAATTCTATGGCAACTGAAGCCAGACTTTTTATTATATATATATATATATATATATATATATATATATATATATATATATATATATATATATATTGTTACGGGGAAAAGGCGTCGCAGAAATATATTTATTATCGAGAAAACAAGCAGGCATACAAGATGTAACCCAATCTGCATGAGAGCTCCGACATCGTCTTCTTCCTTATCGAGTTTCGAGTTATCCGTGGCGCCACGTAGCATCACCCCCCCGGCAGCGAAGGCATAGTCGCGGTGCTCGGTGGGTCCGAGTGGTATCGCTTCAGCCGACAGACGTGCACAACGTCAGAGCTCGAGCTGGCGCCGGTGCTGTGAAGTGTTTAAATTTCACTGGTCACGTCGGTAACTTGGCGCACGACACGGTACGGACCCAAGTATGGCGAAGTCAGCTTTTCGCACAGGCCAACTCGCCGTGATGGCGTGCTGAGAAGGACCGTGTCACCACGTTGGAAAATCACATCGTGGTGGCGGGCATTGTACAGCAGTCGTTGGCGGTCTTGCGAATCACTAAGACGCAGGCGAGCAATTTCACGTGTCTGTAGAGCTCTTGAGATAACATCCCGGGCGTAGTCCGATGTGTGGGTAATGGTAAGAAGGAGCGTGTAAAAAGGTAGCGTGTGTTCCCGTCCATAAATGAGAAAAAAAGACGAGAAACCTGCAGTATCATGTCGGGACGTATTATAGGCAAATGTCACAAATGGCAGGACCGCGTCCCAGTCACGATGATCGGTGGAAACGTACATGGCGAGCATTTCTGTGATGGTTCGATTTAGCCGTTCTGTGAGCCCATTGGTTTGAGGGAGATAGGCTGTTTTGCACTTGTGTCTTGTAGCGCAAGAATGCAGTGTCTTGTATAACCTGGAAAGGGAAGTAGCGACCCCGATTGGCAAGTAGTTGTCCACGGGTGCCGTGATGTAATATGACGTCTTCTAGGAGAAAGTCGGTGACGGCGGTTGCACAACTGGTAGGAAGGCTCCGTGTGATGGCATACGGAGTGGCGTAGTCCGTGGCGACTGCTATCCACTTGTTCCCACTGACCGATAAAGGGAAAGGTCCAAGTAGGTCAAGGCCTACCCTATAAAATGATCCCGATGATATTTGAATGGGCTGAAGGCGTCCTGTTGGAAGGGTTGTTGGCTTTTTGCGGTGTTGACAGGATTTACAAGAAGCTACGTAGCGATGGACGGAGCGGTGCATACAAGGCAGGAAGAAGCGACGTTGAACACGGTCATGAGTTCTTGAGACTCCTAAGCGACCAGCCGTTGGGAAGTCATGTAACTGGGCGAGGACAGTCTGACGCATATGTTGGGGTATGACCAGTAGCAGCTCAGGTTCATCAGGATGCATGCCGTAGCGATATAATACGCCGTCTCGGAGCAGGAACATACGGAGAGACGGAGGAGTTGTGGGACCAGTCAGCCGAAGGATGATATCTTTCAAGTCAGGATCACGACGTTGCTAATGTCCGATGTTGCCAAAGGCGGAAAATGCCAGCACGCAAATAGACTCGCCGCTCTCAGGAACGTCCGGTGGGTCGACTGGATGACGCGACAAGCAGTCGGCATCTTCACGGTGGCGGCCCGATTTGAAAAGGACTGTGTACGAATAATCTTGTAGCCGTAGAGCCCACCGGCCAAGACTAGGATCTTTCAAGGACGACAGCCAGCATAAGGCGTGATGGTCAGTGACAACTGTGAATCACCGTCCGTATAGATATGGCCGAAATTTACCCACTGCCCAAACGAGCGCAAGACATCCACGTTCAGTAATCGAGTAATGTCGTTCCGCTGGCGATAACAGACGGCTAGCGTATGCAATGACGCGCTCGCAGCCATGCAGTCTTTGTGCCAAAACTGCTGCGATTCCATGGCCCCTTGCGTCAGTGCGCACTTCGGTTGGAGCGGACATATCAAAGTGGCCGACTATCGGTGGCGTCGTGTCTGGCGGTCAGCTCAGCGAATGCTCTGGCTTGTTCAGGCCCCCCACACAAAAGTCACATCTTTCTTCAGTAGTTCCGTGAGTGGCCACGCGACGTGAGCGAAATTCCGCACAAATTTGTGAAAGTAGCGGCAGAGGCCCAGAAAGTTCCGAACGTCGTTCGCAGAGGTGGGCAAAAGGAAATCTTTGACTGCACGGATTTTCTCAGGGTCGGGACGAACAGCAGAAGAATCAACAAGGTGGCTGAGGACAGTGAGCTAGCAGCGGCCGAAGTGACATTTGGACGAGCTAAACTGAAGCCCGGTCTTGCGGAAATCAGAAAGAATAGTGGAGAGACGCTCGAGGTGTGTTTCAAAAGTCGGTGAGAAGAAAATGGCGTCATCAAGGTAACACAAGCAGATTGACCATTTAAAACTGAGAAGGAGAGCGTCCATCATTCGTTCGAATATAGATGGGGCATTGCATAACCCGAACGGCATTACTATAAACTGATAGAGTCCGTCGGCAGTTACGAATGCTATCTTTTCACGGTCCATGTCATCAACTGCTACCTGCCAGTAGCTGGAACGGAGGTCGATGGAAGAAAAATAATTTGCTCCACTAAGACAGTCAAGGGCGTCATCTATCCACGGCAGGGGATACACGTCTTTTTTTCTTACCTTGTTAAGATTCCGGTAGTCAACACAGAAACGCCTGTTGTTATCTTTCTTTTTTACGAGGACGACAGGCGAAGCCTTGGGGCTTGAAGAAGGCTCAATGATGTTCCGAGCAAGCTTATTGTCGACTTCTTTCTGGATCACGTGGTGTTTAGTGGAGGATTCCCGATAGGGCCGCTGATGTACCGGAGTTACATCGCCGGTGTTAATTCGATGCTTTACTATGGTCGTTTGGCCTAGCGGTCAGTCGTGGAGATCAAAGATGTCTTCATACGACGCAAGAAGGCCACAAAGCGCGTGCACATGCTCGGCAGGGAGATCAGATGCGATCATTTTCGTTATGCCATCTCGGGTAGTGCCTAACTCAAGACTGGGATGTGACGGTGTATCCTCTGTTAAAGTGGAAATGTTGTAGTCGCTGACCGAGGCAAGTGCTGCTAGGCATATTCCTCGGGGCAGCACTTGCACGCGAATTCCAAAGTTGACAATTGGGAGGCTTGCCACGTTGTCCTTCATACTGATAATCGTGTGTGGGAACGTTACATTGAAAGAAGAGAGAACGGTAGCGTTAGGTGACACCACATAATCTCCGTCGGCGACAGGCGGATCGGAAGAGACGTCCTTATACGTCACAGCTTGACATAATAGGCGAATGTGCTCGACGGCGCATAGTCTTGGCGGCGCAGGAGCAGGACGGTCAATGGCCTGTGGTAAAGCAAGTTGAACAACACCCGCAAAACAGTCAATTAGGGCGGAATGCTCCGACACAAAATCTGATCCCAGAATGATTTCATGGGGGCAGTGGTCCAGGACGTACAACAAAACAGAAGTATTACATCCAGCAACAGTGACGCGGGGCTACACACATCCCAGTGACAGTGGACGTTGCTCCATCAGCTACTCGGACTACACTGATAGGAGCAGGCGTGAGCACTTTCTTTAGCCGAGCACGAAGGCTAGTGTTCATTACAGATATGTGAGTGCCAATGTCAATGAGTGCATTTGCGGGTATGCCGTCTACATGTACATTGATCAAGTTCTTGTGCCCGCGTAGCGTGCGCAGAAGAATTTCGGGTCGGGTCATCAAGGCAGGCTCACCTCTAGGAGCCGTGCCCGCTAGTTTTCCGAGGACTGGTGACGGGAGGAGGGATAGGCAGAGCGTCTGTAGTTCGGCGTTTGCGAGTTCCTGGTGGACAACGGTCTGTATTAAAGGAATTGTTGCACGAGAACCGTCCGTGGCATGGGTATGATCAACAATCGGAGATGTGGCCTCGATTTCACGGCGGACGATGCGCACAATAATGTCGGTAGTAGCAGCGGCTGAAGTGAGACGGGTGTCTTCGCAGGTAGACGTGACAGCCGTGTTGGGAAGACGCGAAAATTGGGGAGTAATACGCCGACTTTTCGCTTCTTCAAAGCGTTGACATTCGTTAATGACGTCGTCCACTGTCAAAGAGTTGCGGCACACTGAGAGAGTGAAGGCATCATCCACGATTCCTTTGAGGATGTGCGCAACCTTTTCAAATTCCGGCATTTTGTCGTATACCACGTGGCGGAGGGCGAGCACATCCTGAATGTATGTCACGTATGACTCAGTGCAGGCAGTCGGCATGCGAGTTCTTTCTGCGCCGAACGACGACGTCCAATGGGATTGCCAAAGAGGTCAATTAGTTCGTGTTTGCAAAGATCCCAACTCGTGATTTCTTCCTCGTGGTTGGAAAACCAGACATTGGCCATGCCCCCAAGGTAAAATAGAATATTGGCCAACATGATCGTCGGGTCCCAGTTTTATAGTGCACTCACCCGTTCGTATAGCTGAAGCCATTTTTCGATATCCTTGTCATCGTTGCCGGAAAAGGTGCCTGGGTTATGTGAAGTCGTCAGAACGACGGCGTGGTTCGTGACGGCTGGATGCAACGCTGTTTGACGCTGCGTGGTCTGACAAGGCACGCTTGAGGAAGGTACCAACGAATCCTCGTTCTCGTCGTGATCAGCCATCGTAGATGCAGCCAAGGAACGCCTTCTTGGTAGAATTGTCATGGATATTGACTCTGGGAGGACCCGCCCTCTCCACCGAAATGTTACGGGGAAAAGGTGTCGGAGAAATATGTTTACTATCGAAAAAACAAGCAGGCATACAAGATGGGACCCACTGTGCACGAGAGATCCGACATCGTCTTTTTCCTTATTGAGTTTAGAGTTATTCATGGAGCCACGTAAATCTATATATATATATATATATATATATATATATATATATATATATATATATATATATATATATATATATATGACTCGTTTTGGCCTGCGAAGAGGAAGAGAACATTTTCGTTGCTCGAGTTCAGGTGAACTCCTGGCTGCAGGTCTTGTTTTGCTCGTGACATTACTGGTGGAGGTGCTGGGTACGTGTACTTCGGCTGTGTCGACCATCGCAGAGACAGCTACATCTCTCAGAGCAAGAAGCAGCCGCCACCTGCGTGTGTTACCCCCTGAATTTGGTTCCTTGGCATCGACACCCAGAAAGATGGCAACTCCAATGACACGCCAGGCGGTCCAAACCAGTGACGCCCATGGTTGTCTTCTCGCCCATGTTTTTCATGCGCCACAGACACCAAAGCCGTTTTATGGAGACATCTTCGAGGGTGTTGATGACTGGTTTGACCACTTTTATCGGGTTGCCAGTATCAACGAATGGGACGATGTTCGCAAGCTGCGCCGAGTTTACTTCTACTTGGAAGATTCTGCGAAGACGTGGTACGAGAACCACGAGGGCTCCTTTGCAACCTGGCAAGAATTTAGCCGTCAGCTCCATGACGCCTATCGGAACACCGAGAGGAAAGAGAGGGCTGAACAAGCCTTATCCTGCAGAAACCAGTGGCCGAACGAACGAGTATCCATGTTTGTCGAGGAAATGCTTCGGCTCTTCAAGCGCGTGGACCCTGCCATGCCCAAGGAAAAGGAGGTGCGGAATTTGATGCGCGGAGTAAAAGAACAGCTTTTCGCTGGTCTCGTGCGCAACCCACCGACGACAGTCGCCCAGTTAATCAGTGAGGCGACCACTATGGAGCGTACGCTGCAGCAGCGGTCGTCACAATACGAACGCCAGATTCCGGCCACTGCATGCTCTATCGCCTCTGACAGCGAGAGACAGGCCCTCAGAGACTTCATTCGAAGTATTGTTCGGGACGAACTGCGACAGCTTCAGGCAGTGGGATCCCATCAACCTGTGTCAGCCCTCGCGGATGTAATCAGTAATTTAGTAGATAGGCGTAACATACTTCAAGGGTTATGACATCATGTGCTGGAGATGAATGATGGGCAGGTACAAAAAAATCTGAACCAAGATAGTGCGACGGAAGAGCCGAAGCGCAAAGCAGTTCCTGCATGCGGTGCGTGGCTCTTTCTCTACTATTAGACTACAGCGCCGCTGATAATTTCTGTCACCAGTAAATTATCGGCCCTTTCTTAATTCTTCCCCCTAGTAAACGTACCACAATCAATTTGCCTGCCGGTTACAGTTAATTAACTGGATCAAAAAAAACGTCAGGCCAGCGTGGAAGGCGCACCACAGCCACAGCGAGAGCTAGAAGAGCGGCCTTTCAAAGTCTTTTCTAAAGACTCATTGCGTAACTGCTGCAAGCACACTTGCTTGAAACCCACTACGGCATATATAATAAAAATTTTAAGGTAGTAGGCTGGCATTCGCTTTGCTATTTTTCGTCATTTTTCTGAGAAGTGTCGTATTCGCTAAACACTTGCAAGGAATTTTGTGCCAATTGTTCATGCGGTGACTGACGACGATGAGGAATTGTGTCTGAAGTGAGTATGTGCCACAATCATTCGCTGAACAAGAACGATCTTTTGTAACGGGTTGGAGTATTGAACGACCCACACGCTACACTATTCACATTGAACGACCAACACGCTACGCTATTCACACTGTGCGACGACTGCTTAATTGTTCTTTCACTGTTTTCAAATGCTTTACGAGTCGTATTAACGCGATTGCTTTTCCGACATCAACCTTGCCTAAGGCAAGCTTGCCTACTAGTCCCAAACACTGCTGTGGCTCAGTGGTAGCATACTGGGCAGGCACCCAGCAGACCCGGGTGCGCATACTGAGATTCTAGTGGGTGCAGAGCTAGCAACCGTGCCTGCACGCAGATTGGCTGCTTCAGCACAAGACGCTGTGATGTCATACCATAGCAACGGGAGGTAAACGACAATACCACCACGCCGCTGTTTCGTACTCTGTTTCGCTGCCCCCCCCCCTTTTTTTTCGCACTTGCTTGTTGGGTCAACTGTGCGACTGGTGCTCCGGTGCAACACGCCACTGGGTGTTGTGATTTCTGGTGTTGTCCTGTGTAATGCGTGCGCGCTGTATAAACTTAGTTTGTAAACACGTAAAGATTACGCTGAAATGACAGCATGTGCCGGGTCATTACGCGCGCGCCGGCACAGCGGTATGCTTTGCTTGCGCATATCACCATTGTGGAATGCCGGATCAAATGAAAGATGTATTCTTCATGGCCTTGGAGGAAGTAAATTTGCGCCAGACGGGGGTGGTGAAGAATGTGAACCACTGATTGTGTACTCAGCCCACCAGTAGGTTGCCTGGTCCCAAAGGTATGGGAAATGTGTTGTAATTAAGCCTACATTGCCTGCTCGACTCGTTTGATAATGTTGGTTGCCACGCAAAGTAGCAGTTCTTCGAAATATTCCACATGTATTTATATATATACAGACTACGATGCCGTGGTCTGTATCACTTTGGAATGTAACAAATTGAAGTTTACCTTGCAGTGGACTCCCCAATTTTATGACACGTAAGACTTGTGTGTACTGCCGAAAAATCAAGTTTTATTGTGACGGGTACAGTTGTGCAAAGAACAATTGGTGCCAACAGTATTTGTAAACTCGCGTGTTGGCTGCTTCCAAAATAACAAATGATATATTTAGCGTAGGTGGTGGGAGGCGTTGTATGCACCACGATATGTTGGTCCAGTCCAGACGAGCGAAAAAAAGAGATCAAAAGGCTGCAATTCATTTGAAACAGCTTTCTATTGGTCTGTGTGTTTAAAAGTAGATGCAAACTAAAGCTTAGAAAAAAAGGCATTTGTTGCTTGCAATACTACGTAGCCCGAGTACGGCATACATACTAGCACAGTCATTCAATGATACTAGGCATCCTCACTGTGCAGGTAATGCATCATTGAAGTTTCGTGCATGTTGAGCAGTCTCGTTGTCTAATACACCCATAGTTTATATGGAATAACTGCTTTATAACTATAAATGCTGCTGCATGAGAAATCCTACTGCATTTTACTTTGCAACAGTGCACAAATGAAGGTAGTGGTAAAAAGCGTCAGCTACAAGCAACACCGGTGCACTGCTAGCGCTGGCTACATTAGCATGTTTGTACACTTGCGTGAAGGTCAGTCAGTCTAGTTAGCGTGTACTCTAGCATTATTCCTCAGTAGGCTACATGCTGGTTAGCATGTCGCTTTTTCCCTGAAGCGTGGTTTCCTCGTGAAGTGTTTTTTATCTTGAAATTAAGATAACTTCTGTAATTGAGTAGTTTCCACACCATTGGCTACACAACTATTATCGTTGCTGTGGGGGTGATAGGGGTGCATTAGATTACCTGTACTCTGTCAAGAGAGTGACCAACCTTTACATTCATCGCATTTGTTTTTATATTTATTGCATGCACATCACCACAGAAAATTGAGCCAGTTGAATGAGATTCAACAAGAAAGAAGTTGAGGCATGCAGGCACAGACAACAGAAAACAAGACAGTGAAAATGTGGCTGTGAACTGAAAAGGCACACTGTGTCCTTGTATTAAGCAAACATTTCTGAAAAATGGAGGAGAGTTAACATTTACTCAAGGAAGGCCTCACTGCACTTAAAGATCTGAGCTGGCAGTAGTCCCCTAGATAATGAAGACTGCTGCTAAACTCTTGATCGAAGCAATTAGTGTACATTTATCTTGTGTTTGAGTAGCCACTGTTGAATGTTTAAAAAGAAAAAATTCCATCAGTTCGTCAAGTTTGAAGATAATTGTTTGAAGAAGTAAACAAGAATATATATATATATATATATATATATATATATCTTCCATGCATTCTCTAAAACATGGGCTGAAGAAAGTACATATGGTACTAACATTGCTCTCTCTTGCAGACTTCGATGAGCTTTCAGCTGCTTCAACATTCTTTCACAAGGGTGCTATTAGTTGAGAAGCCTAAAGTATCGTATGAACTTGTCATTGTGATGTTGCTGCTTCAGTAAAAAGAAACACAATCTTTGCAGGTCGTGTCCTGAAAAGTATATTGGGGCAAGGTTCCCAAATTTCTGCAAGTGTTATTCAAGGATCTGCAAGTGTTATTCAAGGATGCAATGAGACTCCAAGAAAGAAACGGTATGCAAAATACAAAGGAGAAAAAACACCACTAAGAATCACCAAGCTTTTTGTGTATGTCAGTGGAGGGGTGGGCAGGGGCATCAATACAGTGTTATCAGATCAGAACACTGAAGTGTGCACAAACATGGACAAAAAGAGGTGATGACAACACAAGCTCTACTTCCAAGTAATCATTTATTCACAAAACTGCACAATATTCCCACTTTCTTTCATGACGTCACAAGACTGAAATGCGAACACCAAGTGTACATGCTCAGAAACTGATACTTGGGATGATGAAATAGTGAAAAGTGTGCTGATGTACAACTGACTTGCCTTTCTAATCAAATAAGCTTCACTAATCTCCCTGACATGTTGGTTCTTAATTCTTACTATTACTGGGCACTAATTATACGATTGGTTACGAGGCATCCGCCGCGGCTGGGTTGAAGTTTGGCCGTATTTTTTATGGAAGTGACAGTGCTTTAGGCCCGTGGGCTTAGCTTTAGGTGCATGTTGAGGAATCTTAGTTGATTGAAATTTCCAGAGCGCTCCACTACGGCATCTCTCGTAATCGTATCTTGGTTATGAAACGTTAAGCCCCAAAAATTATTGTTATTTATTTATTCAACAATACTGCCAATCTCATGAGAGACTGTAGCAGGCACGGCATATGAGAGATAATGTTTCTTTGCAGATTATTATTATTATTATTATTATTATTATTATTATTATTATTATTATTATTATTATTATTATTATTATTATTATTATTATTATTATTATTATTATTATTATTATTATTATTGAAGCAATCACAAGACCACTTGCAGGCCAACAGACAGGCTGAAATTTGAATGCGATTTCCTGAAACCGGGTTTGTGAAGTCCTGGCTCTCTTGGAAGACCGCTCGCTGGTAGCGGCACTTACACTGTTGAACCTGCTCTGGTGCAGTGTGGCTGCGTGGGTATCCGTTCGCCGTCCGCTTCGTCGTCAGAGTCGTCGTCATCGGACGCGTCAGGAATGAAAGGTTCTCTCGTGTTCAGCAGATGTTGCTGGTTTCGGCGAAGAACTTTCCCGTCCTCGGTGACGAGACGGTACGACCGAGGCTGCACAGCACGGATCACTTTTGCTTTCCTTTACCACGTGCCATCACGAATTCTAACTACTTCCCCCTCTCCTAAGGGCACCAGGGAACGTCTGGGTTGTCCTTGTTGTTGAGAAAGAGAGAGAGATAAAAATGCAAGGAAGGCAGGGAGGTTAACCAGACGGACATCCGGTTTGCTACCCTGCACTGGGGAAGGGATAAAGGGGAGAAAAGAGGTTGCAGAAAGATGAGAAGGTACACACAATCACGAGCACACTCGGGGAGCACACACAGTCTACAGGCGGTCGCTCAGGTTTGTGGACTTAAGGTAAAGTAGCAGTGTTTTAGTTGCTTTCTGCGCAACTGAGGCAGATGCCCAAGGTCCTAGTATCTTCTGCACACAAAATGGTCCGGGGTCAAGTCGATTCAAAACCATCCGGAGGTGGCATCGCTGTGCGTCGTAGCAAGCGCAGCTGCACAGGACGTGTTCGTTGGTCTCTTCAGCTCCGCAGTAGTCGCATGTAGGAGTGTCTGCCATACCAATGCGAAAGGAGTACACCTTTGTAAATGCAACACCCAACCAAAGGCGGCATAACAGTGTCGCATCGGAGCGGGAAAGTTGCGGTGGTAGCTTTAGCTTGAGCGAAGGATCCAGTTCATAAAATTGGCACCTTTGGAAGCTTGTAGACGACCAGAACGTGCGTGTGAGATCTCGAGCCAGCAGGTAAAGTTGTCTTGCTGCATCATTCCTTGATAGAGGAATCGGAACTACACTGGTTTCTTCATAGACTGAGCGGGCTGAATCATCGGCTAATTGATTTCCGGTAATACCGATATGTCCAGGCAGCCATTGATATATAATATCATGCCCTCGTGCTAGAGCTTCATGATGGCAATGTCTTATTTCTTGTACCAGTTGGTCATGACTCCTCCTACGCATGGCAGACTGCAAACTCTGAAGCGCTGCCTTCGAATCACAGAATATGACCCATTTTCCTGGACGTTTTCGAACGAGATATTGTAAAGCAGCCCTTATAGCAGCAAGCTCTGATGCCGTAGATGTAGTCATATGCGACAGCTTAAACTTGATTGTCATTTCTGCAGCCAGAATTACAGCGGCACCTGATGAGCTGCTGGATGAGACGGACCCATCAGTGTATATCTGCTTTCGGTCTAAGTACAACTCATGTAATAATAGCAGTGTTGCTTGCTTCAATGCTACTATGGAGTGACTGCTTTTCTTTCTAATTCCCGGAATTTCTAGACGTACTTGCGGCTGGTCGAGGCACCACAAAGGACATGCCGTTCTCGCAGCTGGCGTATATTCTGATGGAATGCTGTTTAGGTGCTTGGCTATGACGTCTGAAAACGTAGCACGTGGTCTTCCGAAAAGTAGAAGGGCCAAGTGGTGGTCGGGGACACGGCTAGCATGTCGAATGTGCGCTCTGAGGCAATCCACAACTATATATGTCCTGACCGGATGGTCTTTGGCAAGCATGATTGTGGCATAAGTAGAAGCGCATCGGGGCAGTCCTAGGCAGATACGCAATGCCTGACCCTGCAAACTCTCCAATGAATGAGTATTCGATTTGCAAGTGTTAGTCAGTACCGGCAAGCTGTAGCGCAATAGACCCAGAAATAGGGCCCTGTACAGCTGTAGCATGGAGGCCACAGAAGTTCCCCATGCTTTACCGCACAAGAATTTCATAATATGCACAATAGATAGCAGTCTCTTCTTCAAGTACGCACAATGTGGGCTCCACGAAAGACTTCTGTCGATTATTATGCCCAGGAAACGATGCGTCCGTGCATATTTGACACTCTGCCCATTGATGTAAACAGGGTATGGCGTCATTGGTTTGCGTGTAAACGCCATCAACGCGCACTTCACAGTTGATATATTTAGGCCTTGTTTCTGAAGGTAGGCTGTTGTGAGGGTTGCTGCCCGCTGTATTCGTGCACGCACCTGAGGGCGAGTAACTGCAGCACTCCAGAGGCAAATATCATCGACGTATATGGATAGGCACACCGACTTTGGCAGAACTTTCACCAGACCAATGAGGGCAACATTGAACAATGTGGGGCTTAAAACAGCTCCCTGAGGTACTCCGCAGTAGGTGTAATGTTGGGCAGTTGTAGCCTCATATGTTTGTACAAAGAAACCCCTGCCAGTTATATAATCTTTTATCCATTGAAACATTCGTCCACCAATGCTCATTGCTGCGAGAGAAGTGAGGATGGCATCGTTAGCTACACTATCATATGCACCCTTCATTTCAAGAAAGAGTGCCACTGATAAGCGCTTGCGACTTTTTTTCTTGTTGAACAAATGTCGATAAGTCAAGGACGCACTCAATGGAGGAGCGGCCCCGACGAAAGCCTGCCATGCAAGAAGGGTATTTGGTGTATCGTTCCAAGTACCACTCGAGACGAAATAGAACCATTCTTTCCATCACTTTTCCGAGGCAGCTTGCGAGGGCAATAGGGCGATACGCTGTCAAGTCCAATGGTGATTTTCCCGATTTAAAAAGTGGTATTATTCGACTTATTTTCCATTCCTTGTTTTTGATGTTTACACAGTAATGAGGGGCTGTTCACAGAAGTCGGGCAGAGGGGTCCGTAGCCGTCGGCCTTGGACTAGCTCGCCGTGTGAATTGCCATCTTCTAAAGGACTGGATATGTAACTAAGCAATCCCAGCCAAAAGTCATCGCTGCCTTCAGTAGTTTTCTTTAGGATCCGCTTAACTACCTGCACGCCCTTTTCGGCAAGCCCATTGGACCGAGGAAACCGGGGCCTAGAGGTGGTATGTGTGAAATCATATTGTCGCAATGTGCAAAGAACAGAGCACAAGGCTTGCTTTCGACGTTAACAGCAAGGCTCTATTCACACACTAAAAGAAAGCGCAAGAGCAGATACGTGACGTCGTCTTCCTCGAAAAACGCCAGAGACTGCTGCTCGTGATGCTGGCTTCTTCCTCCTTTTGTGTTTACAGCTAATACCCGTGACATTAGCCTCCCTCTCAAGAAGGCATCATCCCGATGCTTCGTCATAATGGCGGAAGGATTTGTAGTCACTGGCAGCCCACGGGTTCATTCGGACAAATAAGGTTTCATCCGAACCACGTACACAACTTCTGGTGAATGTCTTTGACGTCTTGAACAATGTGGACTGTCGGGAATCATCTCAAAGTTAACATCACTGAGACGACGGAGGACTTTATACGGCCCAGAGTACCGTCTCAAGAGTTTCTCCGAGAGGCCACGATGGCGAACTAGGGTCCAGATCCAAACTTTCTGTCCTGGTTCATAGGAGACAGGTCGGTGACGAAGATTATAGCGCCTTGTGTCATACTCCTGGGGGCGATGAATACGTACGCGGGCAAGGTGGTGGGCTTCTTCAGCAAGCTGAGTTATGTAGTCTGCACTTGTGTCAACGTCATCACTTTCATGCGACAACATAGCGTCAAGCATTTTTGTGACGTCACGGCCATAGAGAAGACGGAATGGTGTCATGCATGTTGTCTCTTGCTGTGCCGTATTGTAAGCGAAAATGACGTAAGGCAGTATCTCGTCCCAGTTTTTATGTTCCACATCAACGTACATGCAAAGCATATCCGCAAGTGTTTTGTTCAGCCGTTCCGTCAGACCATTTGTTTGTGGATGGTGTGCCATTGTGCGCCGGTGAGATGTTCCACTTAGACTTAAAACTCTGCGTAATAGCTCGGCTGTGAACGCTTTTACTCTGTCATATATTACTACAGATGGAGCCCCATGCCTCAGGACTATATTCTCAATGACAAACCAGGCTGCTTCCCTTGCTGTGCCCCGTTCCAAAGCCTTGGTTTCCGCGTAGCGAGTAAGGTAGTCTGTGGTTACACTTGTCCATTTGAGACCAGCAGCCGAAGTTGGAAATGGTCCTAAAAGATCCATTCCCACTTGAGCGAATAGAGGTTCCGGTACATCGATTGGATGGAGGAGCCCTGCTGGTTTGACAGCAGGCACTTTCCTACGTTGGCACTCAAGACAAGTCCGAACGTGGTGTTGAACGGTTGCCGCCAGTTTCGGCCAGTAATATTTCTGTCTCACTCGGCATAGCATTCGTGTGTGGCCTAAACGACCGGATGTTCGTTCGTCATGGCACACCTCTAGTACTTCTTTTCTGAGTGGTGTTGGAATGATGAGGGAGGTGCTGAGCTTCTACGATTAATGCTCGGGACTCCTTCGTGGTCCGGCACTTCAAGTCCGACACCGGAAACCGTTCCTTCAGTGGATACCCCTGTCCACCGCTACAGTTGCCGACAGCGAGGCCTTAGTTCTGAGGTGATTCCCCTGGAACTTTCCCAGCAAAGCACTCCGCCTGGAGAAAAGGCAACTGTGGGTGCTTCCCAGCTGAATTTCGAGCAGCCTCATATTCCGGAGACATTCCATAGTGAGGCGTATGAAGACGTTGAGGACTGGTTAGCCCAGTATGAGTGAGTCGCTAAGGCAAACCGCTGGACCACTGAGCTAAAGTTTTCATGCGCCTACTTTGCTTTAGCAGACAGCGCCGTACGTGTTATGAGAGCCACGAGGCAACGCTATCATCATGGGATGAATTTCGGCAGCGAATTCTCAGCACCTTCACAAACAATGACCACCGTGACTTTGCTCAACAACTCATCGAGTCTCGGGTCCAGAAACAGAATGAGAGTGTCGCCAAGTTTGCGGAGGACATGACGCGCCTATTTGGACAGGCTGACCCTGATATGGCCGAAGCCAAGAAACTCCGCCATTTGATGCGAGGCGTCAAAGAACAGCTGTTTGCCGGCCTTCTCCGCAATCCACCGACGACCGTTACGGAATTTATCAAAGACACTACAGCTAGCAAGCGCGCACTGCAGCAACGGTGTCGCTATAACGACCGACAAAACGGTGCCTCAGTCAGTTTCTCTGCTCTGACGGCCGGCAGTGACGCTTCTCTGCGTGAGCTTATTCGCGAGGTTGTTTGTGAGGAGATCCGCAGCTTCCTTGTGACTCCGCAAGAATGGGCGATAGCTTCAGTTGGAGAAGTTGTGCGGCAGGAAATCAGGCAAGCATTTTCGCAGCCCGAATCACTAGCAGCCCAGCGATCTATTAACTATGCGGCAGCCTCCCGTCGTTCGTCGCCAGTGCCGCACAACTCATGTGCACTGGCTTATTCTTACAACGCGCCGGTGGCACCAGTCTACAACCCACCACCGCCGCCACCACCGCCAACGGCGACGACTCCGCAATATAACGCACCTATAATGAAACTCCGTTCTACCCGCCGTTCTACCCTCCGCCGACACCTGCAACTTGGTCGCCCAGGGTGCCTAACAGTCGACCATTCGTTCTCAGGACAGATTTGTGGTGCACCGTGTCGACCACCATCCACTGTGTTTCAATTGCGGAGAAGCTGGACCTGTTTACCGCATCTGTCCATATCGTGAACAAAGATACCCGACTTTTGCGCCAAGTTTTTCACGGCCTCATTTCGACACCCGACGTGACAGCGTGCCCCAGCAAGGACAGCCATCCGCTCCGTATCGTGGATCTCGCTCTCCGTCACCTTCGCCGAGCTCTTCGCCGAACCGTCGTAGTTACGCCGACGCTGTCTTGGGCAGGTCCCCAAGCTTTCATCGGGGAAGCTAACAGCTGCGACCTATAGACGGAAGGTTGCCACTCGTCGAGATGCTGCAATACCTCCAGTACCAGTACGATACGGCGATACGACGAACGATGCAACGCCGTCGACTCCACAGGAAATCGTAAGCGCCGACCTAGCTGTTTACATAGACGGACGCCCTGTGACAGCGCTAGTAGACATTGGCACAGATTTCTCTATCATGAGCAGAAAGCTTCTCGATTGGCTTAAAAAAGTTAAAACCTCATGGACGGGGCCTAACATAAGAACCGTGGGGGGGCCAACTGATGACGCCGACTGGAAAGTGCACTGCCAGAATTAGTATCAGTGATTCAGCTTTCGTTGCCACGTTCGTGATTTTGTCCGAGTGCTGCAAAGACCTGATCTTGGAGATGGACTTTGTGAATACGGCGCCGTCATAGACATTCCAGACAGGTCAGTTACATTTTTGATGGCCCCAGATCAAGTTTCAGATATGAGATATAACGACCAGCGGCGTAAACATCTGCACGTCTTCGAAGATAACGTGACCCTTCCACCCAGTTCAAGTGCTCTCGTAGCTGTAACATGTGACCACCCAGGCAACTTCGACCACATCGCTGAACAAATTCCAGCATTGCTATTCAGCCACGTCTTATCTGTTGCAAGGGCCGTCGTAAGCCTCAATTACGTACACACGCAAGTTTTGGTTACGAACTTCAGTACTGAGCGATGACATATTGCAAGAGGTATGGCAGTCGCGTACGTCGAGGAGCTTATTGAGGTTGCAGGCTGCTTGACTGTGGAGAAAGCCGATGCCACAGGGTCAGCCCCTCTATCTGTTGACGTTGGCCCAAGTTTACTGCCTCCGCAAAAGCAAAGCCTTCTGAAGCTTAATAATGAGTTTCATAACTGTTTTTATTCGACGGCCAGAGTTCACCAAACGCCGTTGACGAAACATCGCATAATTACAGATGAAACCGCCAGACCCATACGGCAGAACCCATACCGAGTAGCTACACGGGAACGTGAGGCCAGAGAAAGTCAGGTGCCAAAGATGCTTCAGGATGACGTTATTCAGCCGTCAAAAAGTCTTTGGGCATCACCGGTAGTATTGGTGAAAAAAAAGATGGCACCTAACGTTTTTGCGTTGATTACTGCAAGCCCAATCAGGTTACGAAAAAGGACGTTTACCAGCTGCCTCGTATAGACATATCCCTCGATCGACTACGCCATGCACGGTGTTTCTCTTCGGTTTACTTACAGAGCAGGTATTGGCAAATAGAATTTGACGAAAGAGATCGAGAAAAAAACTGCATTCGAGACACCCGATGGTCTTTATGAGTTTAAAGTTCACCCGTTCGGCTTGTACCCAGCACCTCCAATAGTGTCGCAACGTGCAAAGAACAGGACACAAGGCTTTCTTTTGACGTTAACAGCAATGCTCTATTCACACACAAAAACAAAGCGCAAGAGCAGATGCGCGATGTCGTCTTCCTCGAAAAACGCCAGAGACTGCCGCTCGTGATGCTGGCTTCTTCCTCCTTTTGTGTTTACGGCTAATACCCATGACAATATCTATTTGAGAAAAGCATAAATTCCCGACTGGCGAACTGCGGTCCATTATCAGTGCATACCTCCACTAGTATTCCGTATCTGGCAAACATAGCACAGAGCTTCTCAATGACTGTTGCCGCGCATGTGTCACGGAGCAATTCCACCTCTGGGAAATTGGAAAACGCGTCATACGCGCATAGGTACGCTGTGCCACCGCAGTCGAAGATATCCACCCTTACACTATACCAGGCATGTTCGGGCACGGGACGAATCGAAAGTTGCTCACTTTGTTGTTTATACACATGCCTCTGACACAGCGCATTTCCTGACGAGGCTATCAATGTCCGTCCCGAGTCCTGGCCAAAAAACAGCACAGCGGGCCGCTGCCTTGCATTTATTTTTTTCCAAATGGCCATCGTGAATTCTGCGCAAAACGTCGGCGCGCATACTGGTTGGGATAACAACCTTGAATCCCTTCAAAAGCACGCCATTAACTTTCGACAGCTCCGCTGCAAACGGCTTTAGCTGGCCTGTAACCCATTTCTTGGTCTGAAAACATTCGATGACATTTTTCAAGTAGGCGTCCTAGCTTGTTCCTTGTATCAGGTTGAGCATTGTTGCCTCGCTTAAAAATGATGAAATGCTACTTACAGCATGAACTTTGACGTCCTGCTCCGCGTCGTCCTTACGGGGCGGGTCAACGGGCGCTCGTGACAGCATATCAGCCAATAGAAAGGACTTTCCGGGCACAAACTGCAGGGTGAAATCGTATTTAAGTAGACGAAGGAAGAAACGTTGGAACCTTGGCGGCATGTCCCCAATCGCTTTCTGAGATATTCCTATCAGTGGGCAGTGGCCGTTTCAAGCAACCTTTTGCGGCCGTACACGAAATGGTTGAATTTATCGCATCCGTATAATACTGCCATGGCTTCCTTTTCAATCTGGGAATATCGTTTCTGAACACTCGTCAGTGCCTGTGACGCATAAGCAACCGGTTTCCACCCATCCACGTGCCGTCGCAGTAGGGCCGACCCGATGCCATCTTGCGACGCATCTGCGCTTATCTTCGTGTCTCGATTAGGGTCGAAGATAGCTAGAACGGGCTGCTCACTCAGCGCGCCACACACGAGATTCCATTCTTTCCCGTGGTTGGCAGTCCACTCAAAGACGTTGCCCTTTTAGGGGCGAAGCTCCTTAAGGCGTGGGTCTGTCCATCCTCGGCGTATGTATGTAGCTACCTCTAGTTTAGTTCTTGCATTGTTTACTAGACGGCGTGGCCACCACTAGTTTAGTTCTTCGATTGCTTACTAGATGGCGGGGAGCGTTGCAATAAAATCCGTTCGCTGTTGGCAGCGCTCGGAGTTGCCCGATGGATAAGGCCGCAGAGCTGCGGCAGCGCGTGCTCGTAGACAAAATTCCAATGTGCGACACCACGAGAAAGAAGCGCTCTGTGAAGCTGCGCGACGCCGCCGCCAAGATCCTGCCGTACGAAAGCGGGAGGCCGAAGCGTGTCGTCTGGCTGCGCGACGCCACCGCCAAGATCCCAGCGTTCGAGAACGAGAGGCCCAAGCGTCACGGCAACGGCGCGAGGACCCTGCCGTATACATATACACACAGTGTTTCTCACGTCTTTTTTGATGATGTAGTGGCTGAACTTTCACTCAACAGTCACGGTTTTACCGATGATTTCCCCTCAGGAGCTTCGCCCACTCATCATCATTTACCGCGTGGATATGCTGTGATTTTTTAATTAGCTCCAGGAGAAGTTCTGTTTTTTCGGCCAACGCTGGTATGAACATCGCAAAGCATTAAACAACTCCTAGCATTCTTTGTACGGCGTGCTTATCGGTTGGGGGCAGTATTTGTAGTACCGAAGAAACATATGGAGCGCTCGGGCGTATTCCTTGCGCCGATATTACGTCCCCAAAAAAGAAATTTTCGTTATCCCTATTGCGCACTTGTCCGAGTTGAACGTTAATCCCGCTGTGCGTGCGGACTGCGTGACTGCCCGTAGCCTGTCGTCATGCTCTTTTCTTGTGTTACCCCATACGAGGATATCATCCACGTACACTCGTGTTCCCGGGATGGCCTCGAAGATTTCAGTCATGCACTTCTGAAACACCTCCGTGGCTGACGCTATTCCGAAAGGAAGCCTGTGTAATCTATAGCATCCAAAGGAGGTGGCAAACGTGCATATTCTGGATGTTTCCTCATCGAGTGGAGTCTGATGGATTCCAGAGCTGGCGTCAAGGCGAGAGAAAAATTTTGCTCCTGCAAGCTCTGCCTCAATGTCCTCGCGGCGCGGCATCTCGTTATGCTCGCGCTCCAAACACTCGTAAATTTTTCTGGGATCCAGGCATACGCGCAGTTTACCGACCTTCTATGTGGTGATCACCAAAGGGCTTACCCAGTCTGTTGGCTCTTCCACCTTGGTAATGATGTCCGCCCTGTGCTTCCGATCGAGTTCAGCTCGCAGTGGTCCCTGGACAGCCAAGGGGACTCGTCTGGCGACCTGCACTGTGGGAACGCTGTTCGATTGCAGTACCATTTTATAGTGTCGTTGAATGCAGCCAATACCCCTTAAGACATCTTGGTATTCCTGCGCAATTTGTTCGCTGGTGTTCGTCGAGATTTCGCTGATGCACCTTGTGAATAGTCTAAAACGTTCACTCGCATGCAGGCCAAGAATCGCTTGCCGCCCCTTTTTTCACAAAAACAAAAAAACGGGACGTTGACAGTCCTTCTGCTGAGGCTGACCTTTAGCGTCATGGTCCCAAGGTGCTTTATGACTGCTCCCCTGTAAGAACGTAGCATTGCATTTCTCGGTGCTAGCTGCGCGTTTGGATTGAGCTTGCGATACGTGCTGTACGGCAAAAGATTAGCTTGCGCACCTGTGTCTGTCTCAAGGGTCAGGTCACCGTTCGCCACTTGTGCTTGCACGATCCAATCCCGCTGATTTATCACGCTGTCAATCGAAACGTCTAGAATCTCGAAGTCCTCCTCTCTGCTCTGAACCTCTGCTACTTCTTTTGTGCCCTTGCATCTTGCCGCAAAATGATTTTTTTCCTCCACACCTTCCGCACCTTTGGCAGGTGTGACCGAACGCCGGGCAGTTTCTTGGACCATGTTTCCGCCCACACCTACGACACCGGAAGGTCGTATGCTGTTCCTCATTGGTTTTCTTCACCCGGTCGACCTGTCGTTGCTCCCGTCGCCACACGTCATGCTACGCCGCCAACAATTCTGCCGCCTTGATTACTTGCTCGGCTTTGGCTAGCGTTAATTCGTTATCACGCAGCCGTTTCTCCCGGAATTTGTCGCTGTTCGTTCCTAAACGACTTGGTTCCTATTCATTGAGTCTACCATTTCACAAAAGTTACCGGACTGTGATAGCTACCTCAGGTCCCGAATAAACTGTTCCGAAGGCTCACCGTCAGCTTGAACTCGTTGTCGGAACAGGTAACGCTCGTGCACTTCGTTCTGCTGGGCTGCGCAGTATTCATCAAACTTTTTTATTTTTATTTATTTATTGCATACTGCCAGCCACCTCTTGGTGGCCAAGGCAGGAGTGATACAAACTTTCATACTTGCAGCCACTTATAACACTACACTTCACGGCGCAGAAATAAAATCACCACATAACAGGTTTGCGTGGAACATGAATACTCGGGTTACAGGAGCAACACAAGAGCGGTATCAAAAAACTTCTTCACCACCGCGTCGTAATCCTCTTTGCTCTCACCTTCGAAGAACGTGAAGTTGTTGAAAACCTTCAAGGCGGCGTCACCGGCCAGACTCAGCAGTAGGACCATCTTTGTTGCGCTTCCACGGGGCTCGGGGCCGGTTTCTGAGGCGGTGAGGAAGAATTCAGACTTCTGTGTAAATAGCCGCCAATGCTTACTGATGCCGCCGTCGAAGCGTATCGGTTCGGGGGGGGGGGGGGGGCTTCAAAAATTACATTCTGCTGGTCGCTGCTTCTTGCTGTTCAGCTAGCTTCTTATCCCATTTATAGAGAGTTTCAGTACTGCGTACGTGGCGGCGTTGCGTACGTAAGGACGCCACGTTCTGCGTAGTGCGCATGCGCAGACCACAACGCGCACGTATCGCGTTACGTACGCAGCCGCTACGTACGCACGCATGAGATGCGTGCGTGCGTACGTCTGAGCTGATCGCACCGCTCTCGAACAAGTTCGCGACAGCGCGAGACTTCGTTTTGCAAAATGGCGGCATCGAAGGCAAGCACCGACCAGCTCTGTGGCTTAAAATATGGCCATAATCTGGCTATAACACTTGGATTGGCTCACATTGGCTGTCAACACGTGCTTCTATTTTGATCTACCAGATGACGCAACACGCTTCAAGCTCGTTACGTACGCGGTACTACGGCGTACTAAAAGCCGTTTAGTGGCAAACGACGCCATGTAACGCAAGGCGCTTGCGTGATGCGTACGTAGCACCATTCCGCAGTATTAAAACTCTCTTATGACACCATGTTTCGTGTTTGCGCGACCACCGCTGATATTGAAGCCAAGCCTCGACGAAAAGAACCCCTTGGTTCATTCGGCGGACAGTTTTATGCCATGCATTGGGAAAGGGCGGAGTACACAGGAAAGGTGAATGCACACAGCGAGCATGCGCCACCGCGATGACAAGAACATTCCACACACGCGGGTGGGCTGACGCACCTGCCGCGGCTATCACACACGATACAAAGGAGGGCATATCAGAAATAATATTTCTTTGCAGATTATTATTATTATTATTATTATTATTATTATTATTGAAGCAGTCACAAGACTACGTGCAGGCCAACAGACAGGCTAAAACTTGAATGAAATTTCCTGAAACCTGGTTTGTCAAGTCAAGGCTCTCTTGGAAGACAATGTATTTTGCCTTTACCAATTAGAAACGATGATGTTCTAGGAGATGCCGTCAAAGTTATGACGTCCCAGCGACTGGTGACACTCCCTCTCATGCCTAGGCGTGTGTGGGTTAGCTGTGTCTGAAGGAAAGGTGTGGTGGGAGTTAAGCTGAAGCTAAGTGCTTGGACCTTTCCGAGGTTCCTTGAAGAGGCAACACACCCCTGGCTCAGGCTGCATTTTGAGAGCACTCGATCCTCAGCTTACCCACCCAAAGAAAGCCATCAGTCACTTTTTCTCCTCTCTCTACACATATCTTCATCTTTTTCTCTCACTTTTAATGTTTCCTGTCTTCTCCTCTTTTCTATTTGCTTTCAATGTTCCTGGTGGCAATGATTATATGTGTGTCGTATCGAGCCTTGGATACAGATATTGGATTATAGTGACGGTGTATAGCTGACGTTTGCAGGTTCTTGAGACCTGTAGCAATTCCATGTTTAACATGGCAGTAGGTGGCTACCACTGCTGCTGAACTTCCAAACCATGTTAATGCAGCAACTTTCCCACACTTTACATATTGGCCTATCGAAAGAGATTGCACCAAAACAGCATATAACCTTAGTTTCTGATCCAACCTATACTCCGTATCACAAGCTGTTGGCAGTGCAGCCAAAGGTAGAGCTCTGGTCCAATCAGAGCTGTGGAAGCACAGCAAATATACCCTGAAATATTTCAGCGATCCAATACTATTTCACAAGCTGCACTCACAGAGATTGAAAACACGATTAGGATTGACTATTTGAAAACATGCAGCGTTTAAATCAATAATAAAATTAGGACACACAGCCCGCACGGACGCATCTCTGCGGAGTCTTTTCGTGAGGTGGTGATGCACCGTTTCTCGAAGACATAGTGTCACTTTAGTTGGTTGCGTCTGTGCCAGATTCTTCTCAAGCTGAGTGACCAGTAAGCCATTCTTCGAATGTGCGCGATAGTCCCAAGCTGGTAAAGTAGATAGCTTTAAATATTCTTCAACGGCTTCGCGTCGAGTGCGGAGACAGTAGAAGTGAGGATGCCCTTACTGAGAGGACTGCAAAACTGATCCAAGTGAGTGAGCGAAGGCTGTATCGGTGAAAAAGTGATACAGTTATTGCAGAGTCGTTATGTTATAGCTACTCTGGTTATGTGTGAAGTCCACTTGTGGCTGAGGTGAGGTGTGCTGGCGTCAGCTGCAGAGCTGCAGGCCAGCAGAGCACAGCTTGGCCACGATTATGAAGCAGCGCTTAACGTTTAAGAACTGCTCGCGATATAGATTTTTTATAGGATGTGCAAAAAGCTAAGAAATGTGCTTTGACGCATATATAAACCTATGCAGATTTAGGTGGCTCATGAAAAGAGGTGACGCCAAACGAAATGGCAAAGTTCATGATGTTTCATTCGCGTATGGAATGACCAGACTGGACAGCTGGTTGGTCCAGAAACAAGTGAACCCCATCGTTTATTCTGCGTTGTTAGTTATAGTCGAAGGTGGAAAGGGTTAGAAAAAGTGAGGGCCGATAGTACGCACGATGCAATCATGCATGTAGATAGCACATGTGCTTTCATCAGATATGGTACATCCTCCTTCCAAACAGTTGACCAAATTAATGCCTCTGGCTTGTATGCTGGAACTGCTGGTCATAACCCAGACGCTCTGGCGGCTGCGTCTGTCGTCGACTGCGTCTCAGTGGTTGAGGCGACGGCTGCTGAGCTTCCGCGGGCGAGGCTGCGGTGGTCGATGACGCCTCACCTTGAAATGGGATGTGCTTGTTGGCACAATCTTCGTCATCTGATGAACCAACACTATATGGTTCCTTCGTCGCCAGAAAGTGTCGATGGTTGCGCATCAGCACGGTGTTGTTCTCTGTGCGTACGTAGAAGGACCGCGGGCCGGCTGATCCGATCACTTTGGCTTTCATTGCCCATGGTGTCCCATTCAAGCGAACCACGTAATTGTCGCAGAGGCCAGGTAGGGTGCGCCTATGATGACTTCTCTGCCGGTGTTTCTTGACGAGCGTTGCTGACACTGAATTGAAGTCCGGCAATGGTGCGCGCAGCCGCCTTCCTTGCAAGAGTTCGCCCGGAGACCAGCCATCTTCAACAGGCCTCGCCCTGTAATTCAACAAGCCCAGCCAGAAACACTCTCCTGCAGCTTTTGTTTTCTATAAGATGCGTTTACAACTTGTACACCCTTTTCTGCGAGCCAGTTCGATTGCGGGTACTGCGGGTTTGATTTCACATGCTTAAAGTCGTAACGCTTTGTGAAAAAACTGAACTCTTGGCTGATAAACTGTGGGTCATTATGAGTACAAACCTCGGCTGGTATGCGGTACCTTGAAAATATTGCACTCCGTCTATCGATGACAGTACTGGCTGTTTATCGGGCAGTGGCTCCACCTCAGGGAAATTGGACATCAAGTCATAGGCGCACAAATAATGTCTTCCCGAGTACTGAAAGAGATCGACACCGATACGGTACCATGGCTGAGTAGGCGTTGGTGCCATTATTAAATGCTCCGATGGCCGCTTATAAACGTATGTCTTGCAAGTTGGACATCTTTCGATCAAGGACTGAATTTCCGAGTTTATATTCGGCCAGTAAACCCTTTGTCTTGCTCTAGCTTTACACTTTACCTGGCCAAGATGGCCTGCGTGGATCCATTTCAGCATGTCGCTACGCATGCTTGTTGGTATCACCACTTTAGTGCCTTTCAATAATGCCGTTTACTACGGATAGCTCGGCGGCTACCGGTTTCAGGGGGCCATCGACAGGCTCTCCCTTGGCAAGCTTTCTTATCACTGTGCCAAGAGATGGATCGAGAGCTGTTTCCTGTGCAAATTTTCCAGCTGTCGTTTCACTTACGAGTGCTGATACGACCGTGACGGCATGGATCTCGACGTCACTCGTGCCTGCAGCTCCCTTGATTCCAGGAACAGGCGATCGGGACAGCATATCAGCAAGGGCCATCTCTTTACCAGGAAGGTACATCAGCGTGTAATCATATTTCATCAATCTCAATAAACATCGTTGAACTCTGGGTGGCATATCACTTCTGCCTTTCTTTGATATGTCTATCAGCGAACTGTGATCACTCTCGAGGGTGATGGTGCGGCCATAAACGAAATGATTGAATTTTTCACAACCAAAAACTGCAGACAAAGCCTCTTTTTCAATCTGTGAATATCTTTGCTCTGATTCTGTTAAAGCTCTTGACGCGTAGGTTACCGGCAGCCAGCAGTCTCCATGACGCTGCAGAAGTGCCGCACCGACCCCACTTTGAGAGGCATCTGCAGCTACCTTTGTCTCCCGATTTGGATCAAATATATCAAGCACTGGGGCATTACTTGAATCCGGGCATATAGCCTGCCATTCGCTTTCGTGGTTTGGTGTCCAATCAAAGATGGCACCATGTTCCATGAGGGAACGTAAAGTAGACGTAAGCTTTGAGAGAGCTGGTAGGTACTTGCTGAAATAGTTAACTACTCCCAGTAGCCTTTGGACAGCCAATTTGTCCAGAGGTCTTGGCATTTTCAAAAGACCGTCAACAAGATCAGGATTCGGCCTAATGCCCTTGTCGCTAATGATGTCACCCAAAAAGAGCACTTCATGTTGGCCGAAATGACGTTTGGATGCATTGAAGGTGAGGCCTGCTTTTTCAGCTGTTTCTAATGCTCTGCGCAGCCTCTCATCATGCTCAGCCCTGGTCCTTCCCCAAATTAACACATCGTCTACTTACACACGTACACCGGCAAGACCATGAAAAACCTTGTTAAGGCCCTTTTGAAACACTTCGCACGCCGACGCTATGCCGAACGGTAGACAAAGAAAGCGATACCGGCTGAAAGGCGTCGCGAATGTGCATATCTTCGACGATTGTTCGTCCAATGCGATTTCATGAAATCCCGCATTTGCGTCGAGCCGCGAAAAGAACTTCGCGCCTGCCAAGTCTGCTTCAATATTCTCTCGGCGCGGCATTTGATAGTGTTCCCTCTTGATGTTTTCGTTGATGTGTCTAGGGTCCATGCAGACCCAAAATTTGCCGCCTTTCTTTAATACAATGACAAGGGGGCTTACCCAATCTGTGGGGCTGCTGACCTTCTGGATGATGCCCTCCTTTCCCATTCTGTCCAGTTCAGTGCGTAGAGGCTCACGCAGGGACAGGGGAACCCTCAGAGCCGGCTGGACGACTGGCAGGGCATCCCTGTGCAGCTCAATCTTGTATTCACGTGGGGCGCATCCTGTTCCATGGAAAGGACATAGAAACTCCTTGACTATTTCTTCGGTGTCATTTGTCGTCATGCTGTCAACAGCCCATGTACGATTCCAAGCTTCTCGCTGGTGTCCAATCCTAAGATAGTGCTGTGGTCCTTCTTTACTACAAAAAATTCTGCGCACGCCTTGTGACCACCAATCTCGATAACCGCTGAAAACTTGCCGATGTGCTTGATTGTGTTGCCACCATATCATCTCAGAACTGCGCTACTGGGCATCAGGGTTTTCGTCTTGAACTTGCGAAATATTGAAAGTGGCAGGACATTGGCCTGTGATCTTGTGTCCACATTAAAGGGGATGTACTTGCCGCCAATGCTTGCGTTCACACGCCAGTCCCATTTTCTGCTTGCGCAGCTGGTGGCGACATTCAGTACTTCAAAGTCATCGCTCTGATGTTGCACTTTATACACGCGCTCTTAGTCACTGCAACAAGACGCGAAGTGGTTGCGGCCATTACAAGAGTAACATACTTTTGCATATGCCGGGCAGCATCTGTAGGCATGCCTGCGGTTGCAACGATTGCATTTTAGGTCGTTTTTGCACCCTCTAGGGGTGCTGTTACTGGCTGTGACAGCGTTCATATCGAGTTCTTCCTTTGTTTTCTGCCAGAATTCATTTTGACGAGGTGATGTTTCCGCCGCCTTGCAAAGGATGATTACTTTTTCTGAGGTCAAGTTTTTGTCCCTGAGCATCTTTTCTCGAAGCTTTGGCGAGTTTGTTCCAAAAACAATTTGGTCTCACACCATGTCATCCGTCATGGTCCCGAAGTTGCAGTGCTGCGCCTGTTTTTTAAGCTCGCGTAAAAACTGCTCAAACGGCTCCGCCTCACCTTGACTGCGGGAACAGAACACGTATCGCTCGTGTATTTCATTTTGCTGCTCCAGGCAGTAATCTTCGAATTTGGCAATTACGGTGCTGAAATCCTCCTTGTTTTCTTCTCCGCTGAACACAAAATTGTTGAAAACGTCCAAGGCTTCCTCCGCCGCAACGCTGAGGAGCAGGGCCGTTTTCGCTGCTTCCAAGCTCAGATTACCTTGGCATGCCGTCGCTTGCAGAAAAAATTAGAACTGCTGACGAAACCGCGTCCAGTTCCTTCCTTCATCAGCTCTCAGACGTAGTGGTTTAGGCGGCCTTAGGTGATCCATGTCGTTGCTTATACGTTGCCCACTTCTGACACCATGTTTCATTCGTGTGTGGAATGAACAGGCTGGACAGCTGGGTTGTCGAGAAACAAGTGAACCTCATCGTTTATTCTCCATTGGTAGTTATAGTCGAAGGTGCAAAGGGTTAGAAAAGGTGAGCGCCGAGAGTACGCACGAGGCAATCATGCATGTAGATAGCACATGTGCTTTCGTCAGATATGGTACACATTATACATCTGATTTCTAAAAGGATTATTCACATCACAGGTATCCAAATATATAGGAACACATGGAGGCTACTATTGCAAAAAATATATATTAGTGAGAAAATTCAACAAGTTTCCTTGTGTCTCACGAAATACAGAGCAATGCTTCACCGCATGGCACAAGTAACGAAGCATCATCAGTCTTGGTTTGCTTTTCCTATGTGAACAGAAACATTCTGTGCAACATTATTATTTTTTTATTGTTCCTGTGTCTTTTGTATTCAAAATGTATATTCTGTATTTTGTTTGTCTTGAATATTTTTGCATATATAGTGTTATTTATTGCACTGGTTACCAGCTGGCAACCACAAAGTATACACTTTTCACATTTTTATTCATTCAAAATATTTTTGTCTCTCTACAACATATATTTCCGGAAAGAGCGTTACATTGTGCAAAATTTGGTATGCTGCAAAACGTGCTCGAGTACTTTTCAAACTCGCAAAAGCGATCTTTCCAAGGCTTATGAGAAATAACCATTTTCGCATGGTAACGAAAAAGTTAAACAAATAACAACTTTAAAATCAAATAAAAATATCTTACAGCCAATGCTCGGCAACAATATTCGGTCAGAAGTGGCCAAGCATAGAGGACTATTAAACTACACAAGCATCTTAAGCTTCCCAATTAAATGTCAGGGGTGCTTTCACCTGCTCTGGATAAGCATTTTTTGCTCTAATAGCAACATTCTGCTGCTCCAAATTCTATTGCAGCTGTATCACACCTGCTTTTCCAGCACCTTCTTTAGTGGCTACCAAGGTAAAGGCACTGCCTCCTGTTTCTTCGAGCATATCATTTATATAGCATATTTTACACAGTTTGGATCAAAGTACATCATAGGTTTTCGATATTTTGGCTCCGCAACAAATGCAAATTTTTTTGTATTGGTGTGTAATGCTTCAAATATGCTGGTGACTGTATAGGTTGCAATGGCAACTACAAGCTGCAAGATTTATTTGGATGTTATGTTTCCAGACAAGCTTCATCGGACATTTCACGTGTAGCAATTCTGTTGGATGCACGACATGTGCCCTTACTGTATTATACCTCTTACGCATGAGCCTGGATAAGTGCAACATTGGGTTGCGCGATTAATCCTCTGTTTGCCGTTGAATTTGGCTCCATAGTCTTGTGCTCCCACATACTGCACAGATATGATTCCTCGCTGTTTGGGTGCCTCACCTGCAGCGTTCCTGAAATAAAGCGGGCCATCACGCAACTGCCATCAACAGCTCAGCCACATGGCATTGATTGTGTTGGAGATAGAGGGGATAGTGAGAGCCAGCGATATGGGTGCCTTCTCTGGAAATATGGTGTATATAGGTGGCCTTGTGGTGAACACCACAAGAGGTAAGTTACATGGGTTTAAAGGATATTCTGTGCCATCTATGTGTCACGCCTTTAAACGTGGTTTGGTCGAGTGTAGTCTGTTTGGCCTGCTTGTAGCATCAATACTGCTTTTATTGAGAGTAGCACATATATAACTTTGAGCCTACTTTTGTGTACTTCTGCAAAAATAAAAATAGCCCTACATCGTCCAGTATTACCAAGAGCGTTATAACTTCTGAAGGGTACTTGAATAAAAACTTTTGTTTCATTATCATCATCAGTGTAACTATGCCCACTGCAAAACAAAGGCCTCACCCATTGTTTGTTTATGCCTAATAAAAATAACTAGAGTAGCATAAACAATAAACAGACAATATCATTTGCATTGGGAAGATATGTAAAATGGTACTTGGTTGTCTGTCTTTCACAATAGGATGCAGGATATCGCCACAGTTGTCATAACACAAAATTTGTGTAATCTTTTGACAATCTATTTGCCTTTTCAAAGCATAATGACCCTGGTTGCCAGCCACTGAAATACACTCAAGGTAAGTCTTTATTGATTCTTCAGAAACTGCTAGAGAAAACCTGTCCCCTGGCTCCATTCGCAGCCAATATTTTTATGGCTTAGGTTCTATATCACACTAATTCATTTATCCACAGAAAATAATTCTTCCTGTTTTTTCTAGGATTCTTGTTGCACCATTGTGGAACAAGTGTGGGAACTTGGGCACCTTGCAACCATGGGGATTCACGGGACACCACCTGCAAAGTAATGCCTGCTATTAAAATACAAGCCCGATTCTGCACAATAAAGTCCAATTCAATAAAATATAAGCATTTCTTACGAATTGTGCATGCAAAGAAACTAGAAACAACCAGTTGAACATTAAAGTAGCCATAGCAGTAGCCTGCGTGTCAACGCTGCTTTTCCCCAGCATTCAAAATTATTATGTTGTTTTCATACATTCATTTTCTTTCTGGTAATCAATAAGACAAATATCGAAGTCAAGCAAGAACATGTGCATCGTCTATAGCTGGATCAGACAAGAAAAATGGCACCATCCAGTCCAGCAGCTTGCTAGAAGGCCAGCCAATTGCATGGTTAAGTTGGCTGAGTAGTAAGAGATTTTTGGTTGAGGTAGTGCCTGTTAGAATGCTTTGTCCAATGACTCGCGTTATTCTGTTCTGTCCCAATGACCCCAACTCGAGGCCATTTGTTCAAGCTAAGCGGAGCTAATTGCGAACCAAACATTTTGTACTTTCAACTTGAATTCCTCTCGTGGAGAGCAGAGTACTACCTTACTTAAGCTCAATGAGATAGCCCTCGATGTCCCGCATCTTGGATACATAGTGTGTATGAAAATGGCATTTTTTATCGAACATCAACCTCTTTGTCCTTGCAGGGAGCAATTATATTTTTTAGGTTTTTGTGGTTTCTTTGTAGCTAGTATGTTAGACAGCACTACTACAAGGTTTCCGGTCAAATTGTGATCGATTTTTAGGTATATTCTTTGTTGTAAATTTATGTAAACAGTCGTTTAAATTGCTTGTCCCCGACCGGTGTCTATGGGTTTTATGGTCACACTGTTGATGACGGGAAGACACCTTACTGAAGAAGAAATGCAAGTCCTTCCTACAAAAAAATGCTACTGATATTTCACATTCTGATGATCCTGAATTTATTGGCAATGATGCTAACAATGGCAGCTATGTAGAGCGTGATAGTGAGGACAGCAATGGCCAACAAGACACCTCAATTGGCACGATGCCTGAAACAAGGAGTGCAGTGGATTGGAGGAGGAGAGCGTCAAATAATGTGCATTGTCAAGTAAAAAGACAGGTTCAATGACAGAAGGAAGAATGTGAATGGTTGCTAAGTGTAACAGAACTATTACCAAGGTCGACTTCATCAGCTGCTTTGTATCCTACTATCACATTTATTGAACACAAGGAAGAACACTATCTGAATTTTCACTCAGTTTTTGTATATAACATTCATGCTCTAATGAGTGAATGAAATGTAAGAGCAAGCAATGGTCTCGAAAACTCGAGGTGACCTAAAAACGAACATGGCAACACGTTTACCTGAAGCATGAGCTGCTGTGTCTGATGGACAATGTAAAGGAGGAGAAAATGAAAAAGAAAATTAAAGCAAAGAGATGTTTACCGGCCGACAGAGGCGCAAGATCCCTCACCACTAAACAACGTGAGATATGACATTTGAGGCAACGTTCCTGCAAACCCTACGCTTGAATGAAGAAGGAAAAGCAGGAAAATTGAGTATGGAGATATATCTAGAGCAAATTTTTCAAAGCTTCTTTTCTGTGTCTTCAAGAACAGAAACTGCTGTGAGGGCTTCCGCACCTGTTAGGACCCACAGGCGTTTTGACGACTGCCATGTTTGGTCAACTATCTTTTATTGTTGTTGATTCAAAGTATTTTTTTCTCTTTCGCTATATGCTCAAGACCGAAATAAAAAAGTTTTAAATGAACTTACCAGCCATTTTGTTTTAGGGACTGACAAGGCTATTGTTCTTATGCAGGGCAACTAGGTGTCATCATTTAATACTCTTAAAATAACACATGTTTTTGCTTCGCATAAGCTGTACCTGCATTGGTACATACTTGTTAACCTTGGCCCACAGTGATCAAGACCAGCATTAGTTACATCATGAATGGGGTAATCACTTGCTTTACATTGACAGCTTGAAACCTCATCGAGTTGGCAAAAAGGGATCACATGACAGCAGCTGCAATTTAAAAAATTATATTGATAATGAAATTGAGCTAAACAGCAGAATTCATATGTGCAAGCTTAAATGATGTCAGTTGTTTCTGATCTGATTTGCTCCCAATTAGATTTTAAATAAAGAAGCAACGCACAAGTCAGATGGGCATTGGGGAGACCCACGCCGAGGGAGGCGCTGCAGAGTCTGGCGCTGGTTACACGAGTGTTGACCCTTCCGCTGTCCCCTTCAACCTGCCTTGAAAACGCATTGCCTTGCTCGCACGCTGCACGCGTTCTGCACGTGTTTTAAAAGATTTGCGTCGCGCGAGGTTATGATGTATACGCTTCTCTCCACGTTTAATAGGACCGCCACAATTGAGAGTTTTTTTCGTGGCAGCAATATGGTAAAAGGGCAGCGTCTGCTCAGCCATGTATCCGATGCGAAGGAAGTTGTCGCAGACGACGCCGTTCTCGTGAGAGCGAAGTGCGTTTCGCAAGTGAAAGACGACGCTGTTTACGACGTGGAGTTAGAGGCGGATACAAATTTCTGTACGTTCAAAATTATATACCTGTTTTATTTGGTTTGCTGTGTGTACTATGCACTATGTTTGTTACTGTATGCATGAGTCAGGCCGCTTCTCGTGCATCAGGTTAAGCGTTTCTTGCGCTGACACTGCTATTAGTTGGGATACCTTAATTTACTAGCACCCACCCAAGTTATCGTGGGGTATATACCCAACATCTCAAAAATAAATCGTCTATTTGATGTTTCTTTCAGACTCACAACGAAAACTTACATCTATCTCGCGTGTCCTTCCTTGCATTATCACCGTTTTCAACGCGGGTACTTCTAGTTCACGAACAGCCTGCGTACCATCATGATGAGCACCGAGCATTCAGAGAAACTTTTTTGTGTGTGTCTAATCTGCAGGGGAAGAGCACTTTGCTATAAAGGCATTTTATCTTGGTCACTAAATGCACCGTGTTGTTCGGGCTGCCCCTGCACACTCAGTAACAACTAGTTCACTGTGTCTGCCAATGAAAGTGCAACAACGGCTAATGCATTTTTTTACTTTTTTCGTAGTTGTCGTGGTAGTGTCCACTCAAACGGGAGCTTCGCATCTCCAGCGGCAAATGTAATTCCATCACTGGCGTCTCTAGCGATTCCAAATCACTTCGAAGCGTGTCATAGACATCGAGAAAAACAGAGTTCTCTTCATCTTGCATTGCTGGGTCGTATTGAGCAATACCTTGCGGCACAGCCTGCTCCACAGAATTTTGTGCTGATCTGTCTGCCCTCAAAGAATGACGCTTCCACCTAAGCAAAATAAGGTTGTGGCAGATATTAGATCGTGCCGTTCACAACAACGTTTATACGTTGGAGTTTTTTTTAATCAGATAATGTACGGTGATCAACATTGAGCCTGTTTGTAGTGCGCCAGATAATACTTTTTTACCATTTTCAAGTGTAAAATGTACAAGAAGTCTGAAAATGAGTGTACGTTTACGGGTTTTCCATGATACTGTTAGTAAAGCCTTACGTTCACAAAATAAAACAAGTACTGCATATGAAATCAATCTCTATGAGAACATGTACAATGGCGAAATGCCCCATTAAAAAAACTAGCAATTGTGTCCATCTGTGTGCACAGAAACATTTTATACGAGAACTTCACGGAAATAGCTACGTATGAAAACTTGTTACTGTGCTTGTTACTAACCGCATTTCAATCTTACCCCTAAAACATGGTGGTGTGAAAGTGTCATATTTGTTTAAACCCGTTCTATTTTAGCTTTACTTGACACATACGCGGAACGAATTCTCCCTGAGCTTGAAATCAGAAATCAACAGTCCTCAAAAAATGCTTTAAAATGCACAGATAGTTATGCGGCTCACTGCCTATCATACTTCTGCGGCGTTTCTGCGTGAGATGCCCGTTTATTGTAAACCACTGGAAACACTGTCGGCACATAAGACGGGTGCAGACTTGAGTCATTTTTGGAGTTTCCCACAAAATGTCTGCTACAAATAATTGCCCAAGCTTTTGGCAACCACACACTTCCGTCGGCGCTGCGTAGATATAAAAAATATATAGCCACACATCACCAATACCACATGTGTACACAGCTTCAACTACTACGTCCCCTACAATATCCAATAATAGTAGCAGCATAAACCCATTTCTTCGCAATTTTTTAACACTGCTCTAAAGACGGAAGTTGAAAGTAATATGGTAATTTATACTTTTAAAATAAAGACGCGCATCTCCCAGTAACTCGTTAGATAGTAGGAATGGTGAAGCAGAAATTAACACCCGTTATGATGAATGCATTGTGCGCGTGCTAATTATAATTGAAAAAGTTTTCTTACTTTTTTTCGGCGCACTGCTTTAATCCATTCCTATCGTCTGCTTCTTTCGTACCATCGGTTTGGAAATCGGTAGAATTTCACTGGTGGAGTCGTCTCCTTCGTGTTTGCATGGTTATTGTGACAGCTGACGACGCAGCAATAATTCCCCCCTTTCTGTTGGGGTGACATCGCGGAACGAGGGACGTTTCACGTGCAGCGCGCGCTTTTCGCAAATGCGTGAAAGCCAAAGGGAGCGGAAGGGTCGCAAGACGCTACTATTGTGCGCTTTTTATGGCAGGGGAAAGGGAAGCGCTGGCGTCGGCGGGCAAAGTTGAGCGGGTCTTCCCTATCGCCACATAACACATGGAGAAAGAACAAGTAAACAGTACAAACACTTCCTCCCCTTCACATTCAAGTGAACAAATTGGTCGAAACGCAAACATTTAGATATTTTCGCTCGACCGCCATTAAAATAGTATTGCGTATGTGCTACGTTACGATCTCGAATTTTAATCGGGAAAATTTCCATTTATGCCACTTGCCTACATCTACTACGAATGCATGGCCTCCGAGATTAAAACTATGCAAGGTAGCAAGAGTTTACTGACCTATTTTCTACGCTCCCACGCCATGAAAGAACCGAAAAGAGACCAGCAAGCTTAAACAGTGTTAATAAAAAACAGAGAAAGGCAATATACGCGATAAAATTAGGGCAAAGTCACAAAAATATAGGTAGAAGTAACGTTCGTCAGTTTTGGTGACTACGTTTGCAAGCCTGGCAACAAGTCACAATCGTAGAGGTGTGTGCCGAGGCAATTTCGACCGGTGGCGGTGTGAGGGTCGTCCAGAGTCGGCGGCGGTGGCGTTGTCGGCGCATGCCGGTGATTTCATCGGCGGCGGTGTGCGGCCGATTTTCAGCGGCGGCGGTGGTACAGTGTAATAGAAGGGGGCAGCGAAGTGAACGAGGCGGCCGCGCAGTATCTCGGCTGATTCTCCGGCGGGTGACAGTAGCGGCGGCGCTGTAGTCCCATGATACAGAAGATCTCAGGAGCGTCTGTATAGAGAGTAAGCACGCCCGAGGCTGCGAAAGCGTGTATTTGATTGTTTTCTGCGCGTTTATTGCGCTTCTGAGCCTTTATCAGTGGACACACCTGCTACGCGCCATGATTCACGAGTTAATATGCAGGCACGCCGAAATTCCGTTGATACATTCACTGTTTCAAGAACCTGCCGACCCACACGAAAAAATGTCAATCAGAATTTGCAAGGATCCACCTAGCTTCTTACTCAATCAGCGCTTGAGCTGCGTTACATCATAAGTGACTACTGGCGAACTACAAAAAGACAAGAAGTATTAAAATTGAGATTAAATCATACGCTTTTTTGTCGGCAGTCTCTACGATAATAGGGAGCTTTAGAATAGCGCAGCGCGAGCCCTTGCGGTGCGGTCGCTGCCACTGCGCATGCGTCGTACGCAAGTCGGTGTTCGCGTTCGCGGACCGCACGCAAAAAATCCGAAATTGCGTGCGGTAATGGCGGTCCACATGTGGCCCGCAAGCGCTAGTTTTGAGGCTACGGGTGGTGATGGCGGTTCGCTTACACGACCTTCTGTATTTTACTGACCTGCCAAGCAAACGAAGCGCCAGCTAGAGGTGTGCGCCGACTGGTCGGCGCGCCGCCGCCAATAGTGTTCGCCACGCCGACGCCGCCGACGCGAACTGATCGGCGCACCGCCGCCGCTGCCGCCGACGTTTTTCGTCAGCGCAATCGGTGCGCCAGTACTGACTTTTCACAGATTTGTCTTCTTTTTCATCTTGATTTGTAGCTTCGTTTCACATTTTATGTAGCCAGTAAAACCAGGCTTCTTAATTATCTTCATCCAGCTTTAGAGACCGAGAGTACCACTATGAACAGCGGAACGAGTTCGGCGGCCGCTGCATGAAATGACATATTAGACAAATTGACAAAAAATAAATGTAACAGTTACAGTAAAGCATAGACACTGCCATCTTAGGCTTAAAGGCAATTTTTGCTATTTCTGGTGTCGTAATTAGCTATGATTACGGTGAGACGACGTTGAATGTAATGGCCCAGCGTTTTGATGCGTGCGAGTTCACCATAGCACAATTCGAATATTCATACGGATGGAAAACGGCATCATTATCAGTCCAAGATGGCAGCCTATAATTGTGCCCGAAGCTGGGTGTATATAAAGAAGAAATGAAGTGGTAGCAGTGAAGCACAAATGCAGTGCGTTAGATGAAGGGAGGAGGTGGAAACAATGAGTAAGGACAGGGAGGTTAGGCGTTAGATGAAGAACTACACAAAACCCCGAAGGATGAAATCGAAAGGGAGAAGTTTAATGAAGATTAAAAGTGTCGAAGCATAATACATGCTCGAAGCTACTCAGGGTATATCAGCACCTGTCCGCGGTGTTGAAGTGGATAATTTTCGAGGATGACCACTTATATGAAGCGTCTGAACATGCTGCAGAAAATATTCACTATCGGTTTTATTCTTTAACTTATCTGTTTGTACCAGCCTTTTAAGACATTGGATACCCGGGATGAAGATGCCAAGGCAGTAAGATGGCAAGAGAGAGAAAGGAAGGCTGGGGGATTAACCATATCTTGGCATCCGGTTTGCTGCCTAGCACTGAGGTTTGAGAAATGGGGGCAAGAAAGGGCGTGTAGAGAGACAGAAAAGAAAACGCTTGTGCACTCAGGAGTAAAATGGCAAACTTAACAGAGGATTTATTACAATCTGTACAGACAGGGCGAGAGGTCTCTTGCGAATGAGCTGGGTGACACACTATAAAGTGTAAGTTTTGACTAAATCAGGGAATGGGTCCCGAATGCGCTGTTGAATCACGAGACACACACACCATTTCTGACGGTGCCGCTCACACTCGCTCAAGTGAAGGTCTTTGATTGGGGTGTGGCCACCACACTGCACCTGTGACACCAAGAAACCATTGTGGTCGTCTCATCGAACGTCTTATGGTGTCGGAATGCCACCCCACTTCCCGGCTAAGATGGACAGTACACGGTGGACAGCAGGCTGGTAGCTCTTCGGTGACTTGTTTGATGAACAAAGAACGCGGCCCTCCCCCGTCGGCCCAGGCGCCGCTCGTAACAACGGCTATCCAGTGGTGAGGAGAGGCGTAATAAGCTTGTCTGAGACCACCAGCTTTAAAAAGAACAAAACAAAATATAAAAAAACTTGCCAGTAGACAATTTACAAAAGACGGCTGGATTCATCAAAAATGCAGAGACCGACATTTGAGCGACATGTCATATATGACATAATTCAGCAAACTGGTTTTAATCACGTAACTTGAACGGACCTACTGGCACCGGGAGAGGTTAAGAATGATTGTCGCTGACAGATGTACTTCTGTTGCGACGGTAATGCTCAGAGTCAACCAAATAAAACTTAACATTATATTCAAGTCTTGATAAAAAAATAAGTCAAGTTAGAAAGCTCCTCAGGTGGCCAAATAATAATTTACTTCACCATACTTTATGAAGAAGTAATTTGCAAATAAATAATGCAACCGCTGTTTAATTGACATTCAATGACGTGACCGCAATCAACGGTGTGTCGTCGCTATAAAACTGGAAAGTTATATGTTGACACGATCGGGCGAATGCGGCGGAGAACGAATATGTCACGTAATAAAAGCGATGTGATGTTGCACATTTTCATCTTTACAACTCCGTGCCCTTTTGCTTGCTCATGATGTGTTCGAAGAAGCTAGCCAAGTCTCAGGTAGAACGATAGTTATAGCGCGAGAACAAAACGACGACACAGAGACAAGAAGGACACGAAAGACACGAGCGCTCGTGTCTTTCGTGTCCTTCTTGTCTCTGTGTCGTCGTTTTGTTCTCGCGCTATAACTATCGTCATGCCATACCAACTAGCCCAAGCTGCCACACTTCTCAGGTAGAAGTCAAGCAGAGTAGCCGGGGCTGATAAGAGCAACGTTTATGTTCACTATTTACACACTAAATGTAGCATCATGGAAGCTTGATGAGAGCTTCTGAGAGCTGGTTCAGAGCGTCTCGGTGCTCGCGTTTTAAGCCGTGGTCTTCCTAAAGTTCTCTGCAGGCGAAAACACTAGACAGTTTGCAATAATCTGCAAGGCAGCTTTTCTGTAAGGTTACTTTTCCAACCATAAACTCTCGTTCACAGACTGCTTTTCTCGCTCATTTTGTTTTTGCCATTCACCTTTTTGAGATCTTGTTGTGCTCGCGTGCCTTTGCTGGAATTGGAAGAGGTAAAGACACAATGAGGGAGAAAAGCAGTCTGTGAACGATAGTTTTTGGCTAGAAAATAAATCTTACAGAAAAGCCGCCTTGCAGATCACTGTAAATGGACAGACTGCATGTCCATTCAGTCCAGGGCAGTCCAAAGAAATTGTCGTCGTCATCTCCGTCCCCAACATGGGGGGGGGGGTAGTGGTTAGAAGAAGGCGCCTAATTTCTGCAGCCCAGCAGGGAGCACGGCGCAGCGAATAAATATAAAAAAACAAGAAGGAGAAAGAGAGAGAAAGTCAAACACTGCCTTCTTTTCTACCCAGGAAATAGAAAGGATGCATGTTCAGTTCGTCACACGGCGAGAGAGAAACACAACGTAGGTCATAATGCAATAATACGCACAACACAGCACAGTGCAATAACGTTGCATCGCACGTGCAGAATAGGGCATGCAGCGCTAGGGCCTGAGGGAGTGGAAGACCTGAAAGCACTACAGAGTGTGGGAAACATACCTGACGACAGATCCCAACCTCTCGGCTAATTATTCAGCGCGCCTCGTGGCACGTCGAACAAATCAAGCTGCCTGGATTTCCGACAGCTCTTCCTAGGCCATCAGTCAGTCAGGCGTGTCCAAAGAGTTTTTGACGAGGGGAGCCAACAGCCCTAAAGAATTCCAAGTATGACTTTCGTGTTGTCGCCTTTTTTGGCGCACCTCGAGAGCGTTGACCCGGAACAAATCAGGGTAGATGAGGTGACTTTCCGCGAACCTTACCTGCTTTCCAAACCAGTTACTGTATGCAAGCTTCCCCTGAATGGATGAATGTGTGGTTGAAGAAAAAGAAAAAAATACACTATCTTTTCTTGCGAGACCACGGCTCAGTCCGTTGAAGGGAAAGGGGAGAGAGGAGAAAATAGTTTAGAAGTAGGTAGGAGGAGAAGGTTTGGAAGAACGTGAAGGTCATGGCTGCTAGAGCAGAAAGGGAATAGGGGCCGTCGGCAGGGCAGTCCGAGTCGTACAACTTGGAAATGTGGAGCTGCAACCATGTACGCAGATACCTATGGTCACTCCCACGAGAAAAAAAATCTGGATCACCTTTCTGGGGCAAGAATACAGAAAACTGGCTAAACGAGAAAACTAAAATAAATAAAGAAATAACAATAATCTAACCACCAATTGTCACCACAGCTGTGGAAGGAAAGAAGGAAAAGCGTAATGCGCGACCTCGGCACCAGCGGCTACACAGAGGCATTTATTCGCAGAACACTGTGTATAAGAAAAGACACCGGAAACACGACACGAATGGTGCCGCAACGACGCCGCGTGTCGACCAAACTTGAGCTCACGGAACAGCGAACGAAGCACAATGGCAGAACACTGCGAGACCCATCGCAACAAGTTTGCCCCATACCAGTCCCGATGGCACGGTGTAGAGCTCGTTGCGTTGTTTTGTAGTCTTTCTGCATTCCTTAAAGTGCACAAAGAGCGCGAAAGCTTCGGTACGAGAAACCTGAGCGTGGAAACAACTTTGCCATCAAGCCTTTTGCTATGTGGACTGGACGAATGCAACGACGTGCGAGGGGCGACGGGAATTTCTTACGCGCTTCAAAGATGTCTATGAATGAAAAAGTGTCTAAATGGGAACAAACAAAAATCTACAAAAACACGGTCATTGCTATGTTGTGTCAGTACAACAGAATTGCAAGCCTGTTGGAAAAAGATGGCAGCAATATCTCATAAAGAGACTCGAGAATTAAAAACCTCTCTGATTGCCGAGAGGTAACAGAATTCTTCGACCAGGTAACAGAATTCTTCGACCAATAAATTTATTTCCGCGAGTGATAAAGGATCACGTACGACATGAACGGTGCGTTTCTGCCTCCTTCCTTCTTGAAATATGACCGCGACAATTTTCATGGTACCTTAAAATACAAAATACGCCGCCGCTGTTTAACCGGTAGCAAATGACATGACAAAAACCCATGGTCTGTGCCATTGCTACATTTTAACAAAACTTGAAATTCAGCCAAATGGCACATTGCTATCGGGAAATTTTGAGCGCAAACTAATGCTTCCACATGACGTTCACAAGCATCTGTCCTGTCTCTCTCGTTCTTGTTAACGTCTTGTTTGGCGCTCACAACTTTCCCAATCGCCACAATTATTCAACAAAAAACTGAAGTGGCATCTGATGGCACAAGCAGTTCAACGCAATAGAAAGACAGAATGGGTGCTCGATTGCTCGCGAATCGTGCTGCTTTCTCGTCCTTGAAGCCACATTAATAATGAAACCGGAGCTTAGCACCCATACTCCGTTGATTAGGTACATAATCATAGATCAAGCTCAGTGTGGATTCCGATGTCACGTAATAAATGTGACCTGCAGTGCCACATGCGTCACAACATGCTGCAAAACCCAATTTGATGCCTTCGTACCGTCATGCTCGTTTACTACGAACGTTTGTCGGTTGGACTACAGAAACAACATTAAAGACCGAGAATTGTTTAATTCTTCCGTTCATTAGTAACGCACTTCGTTATGCATTCCTCTGTTCTCTGGGAGCAGGTCACGTGAGTTTTGTAGCATGAATTAACATAAATTGCTGTTTTTATTTTACCACGGTCACCCAACGGTGTACTCTATAGACACTTCACCTGCATTAAACTTCGTGTCAGCACAATGTATACAATGCTCAATTACATCGCAAAAAATACGTGTTTCATGCAAAGAATTTCCTAATGCTTCGTTAGATATTCAACAGTTAAAATTAAAAAATAGCACCACCGTGAACGGGATTAACTCCGTGACCAAATTTCAGTGAAAAAAGCGCTTGAATAACTGCACCTTGCAGGTATGCAATATACATTGCATGAGGTTTTAGATGTGTGGTGACTTCATTAGTTCAGGTTACATTATTTTTGTAGAATTAGCTTTTTAGTCACGTTTACAATGCTTTTTAATGTTAACATTTCACCTCATCAGTCATTTAGTGATGGTCATTTCATTTCCGCATCCTTTAATGAGAGTTGTGAATAGTTAATATCCAAGCATTTTTTAAAGATATATGACTGGTTTTTATCAAAGGACCAACCCTAGAACGAGTTCCGGGGAGGGGGGAGATAGCAACAGTCTTATAATTTGAAAAATAAAATTTTCGGCTTTACAAGCCGGAACGTCAATACGACAAGAAGGCACGCCATCGTGGGAGGTTTTAAATATTCGGAACAATAGGTCGGCAAAATAAATGGAGCCCACATAGACTCGCTCAGTAAATGTGCTCTTATCTTAGGACTCGATATAGGGCCCATCCTATAGCCGCGATTTCGGTCACATATAAAAATATTTTTCTCTGCAAAACATTTTCGCAATAGACTGCTTTCAATAGAGTAAATAAGCGCGACATTTTTCGAATACACCTGAGATAGTGGAAGGACGGATCAAACTTGACGTGAATACCTATCACTTTTCGTCTCCACTGTCTCTTTCCAAGTTCGTGTTCTTCCTTTCTTGACATAGAACTTCACAGTAATTTAACAAATCCGCATCATATTGGTTCTATAGAAGAAAATAGCTTGTGGTATACGCATCTCAAATCAAACTTGGGCGTGCACTTACGCCCCATCTCACTGTTTTGTATCGATCATTTCAGCGTTCTCATTTCACTTACGGCATTGTCACGTGGTTGCGACGGCAAAGAATATGGTACGAGGGTTGCTAAAGACGACACTTTTTATTGAGTGAACTTGTGCATAGGAAAGTGCAAAGTACTAGAAATTCGTGCTTTACACAGATAGCGGTAATTAGAGCATTGGTCGTCGGTAAAATGATCTGCGCGAAGGTACGTCGCCATTTATACACGTAGCATCCATATCGTAGGTGTCTCAAGCTTATCAGAAGATTCTAAAATAATCTAGAGTTTTCGCAGACAGCCAAGCGTCCTTTGCGCAAGGCAACTGATTATTATGTGGTGTTTAACGTTTCAAAACCACCACATGATTATGAAAGATGCCGTAGTGGAGGACTCCAGAAATTTTGACAACCTGGGGTTCTTTAACATGCACCCAAATCGCAGCACATCGGCCTACAGCATTTTCGCCTCTATCGAAAATAAAGCAGCCGCAGGTGGGACTTGATCCCGCGACGTGCGGGTCAGCAGCCGAGTACCTTAGCTACTGAACCACTACGGCAGTGCCTTTGCGCAAGACAGTGACATAAAAATACAAGCGAGCGTAGCAGTATAATAATGTTGCGATAAAGTTTCAGCAGATGCAACGTGTTTCACTGTGGATGCCATTTTCATACAGAACCGTCCGCGGGTGGCCACGCGTTGCAAGGTGGATCGACGTCTTTAGCTATTTTGAGTAGGCTAAATTTCTACCTAAAACATACGGCATGACGACAGCACTCACATTGACTGTAAATTATAACGAAACGAAGTGCACGCTTCGGTGGGAAGATATGCATATCATTAAGAAGCTGCTGTGTATTTCTCAAAGGTCGAGCGACCCTTTCCTATCACGTGCTGGGTGAAAGGAATATATCCATGTAATGTTTACAGCCAGCCTATACACCGCAACAACTGACGGTGTGGGCCGACATCACTCCTGTAAGTCTATTTAGTGATGTTTCCGTTACAGTAAAAAGTAACTAAATACCTCACTCGTTACTCAAATAAGAAAAAGGGGAACGTTTCACGGCTCCACGTTATATAGATACATAGAAAAGGTAACGCATTACCGTTACCGTAACCGAAAAAGAAAACAGAACGAATGTTACCTCTGCCGTAGCTCCGGAGTCATCAGTTTTAATCAATGTGTCTTTGCTGCAGAAACCCACAATGATAATTTTAAATCTATGTTTCACACATACCAAACCAAGCAAAGATTATACTCAAAATGTTCAATTAACAAGAATTATTTGCACAAATGTACTGAACCTTAGCAATGTCATATAAAAGCTTAATGATGCCTGCACATGTGATGGCTTCTGACTCTGCACTGACACAGGATGAAACCATTTTTTTTCATTGGAGCATTATACACAAAGTGAGGTCCAATAATCCACGGTATTCATGAAGAAACTATCACTAAACTCTCAAGAAATTCACAAATATCGGCCTTCTCTTGATTCTTCAGCACCTCCAATAAAGCAAATCGAAATCACCACTGTTGGACCTAGCCACCGGAATGGCCCGCCGTGCGCCAGTAGGCAATCACGGAAGCCTACGGAGGCCTACATTGGTGCCTTTTTATTAGAGAGGGGGGGGGATCGGGAGATGTCGTGGGGAAAAGGGGGGACACTTACAAGTTTGTGACACCAGATGTACCTTGCAGAGACGTAAGTCTAGAAAAATCACGTCTTGCAACACACATCTTGCAATAGCAGCCTTTTTTAATGTGTTGCAGGTTTTATTTTTGTTTATATAAAAATTCAAATCATGCCTAGAAATCAAATGTACAAAAGAACAAAGGTTTCCAGCACTCGTAATTGCATTGTTCTATTGTGTCTTTTCCGGAACAAGTCGAGAGTGGCAGTTGCTATTTAGATTTCTCACACATCTGATGGGTACTGAGCACGTGAACACGCTACAAAAAAAAGCATTGAAAAGTTGAATGTTTTATAGATACTTATCAAGCATTCTTATTTGTGACGTTTTTAAGAGAAATTTTAATGGGGCCCACTTGCAAGGGGTGTTCCCCTCCCCTGACCAAACACCAAGGGGTCGGGGAGTCAACGTTCTCTGCAGGCGTGGTCAACAGACGCCCAGCTCGTGACCAGTATGGGCTGTGTATCTGAGCAAATATTGCATTTGCTCTCACCTGCACATATGACCATCGACAGGTTTTTGTCTTGGGGGGATGCAAACCCTTCTTTCAACTTGCATCACCATTGAGGGAGTAGGTCGTGTTGGTGTCGCTAGAGTGGGTAGCAAGTGCTGGTGGAGCTTGAAGGGTTCAAGTGTCCTTTTTGCACCACCCGCCTCGCCCACGCCCATGTCTACACTTCATTCATTGAACACCGCGCTGAGAACTAGTTGAATAAATGCGCAGATTTGTTTCCTTCCGCATCCTATACCACTGCATAAAAGATTCCCACATTGTGAAAAGTAGGTATTTTGATTCGTTTGAAGAAAAGTTACATTCAAAGCATGACAGATACTAAAAAAAGCGATTTCATGCAATCGTAATAACAAAACTCGAAGCAGAGGTGATTCTTCTTTTGTGCAGCTTACAATGTAAAAGTAAGATCAGATCCGGAAAAAGCGAAATGAGTGACGTGCGTCACTGCTTGCTCATTGTTCTATGAAAGAAGGTTTCTTGAAGTATGACGTTGCCAACAACAACAACAAACTGATGCATCTTAAATTAAAAAAAGCAAAGTGCTGCACATTTACCGTAGAACATGGACATAAATTGAATTACGCGTTATTTTTTTCATGAAAGCGAAAAAAAACTATTTTACAAAACGCTTTGCATTCATTGGGATGTCGACACATCTGTGTAGTGTCATTTATGCTATTTGGATTAAAATTCCTGAATTTCACTAATTCAGTAACCGGTGGCAGAAGAGCCTTTTGAATTTTCAGTTTCGGTTTCTGCGCCGCCGGCGCCACCGCCGCCGACGAAAATTGGCCGCGCGCCGCCGCCGATGAAAGAACAGGCGTGCGCCGACAACGCCGCCACCGCCGACTCTGAACGACCCCCACGCCGCCGCCGGTCGAAATCTCCTCGGCGCACACCTTTAGCGCCAGCACCCCCTTTCTGGCATTAGTGCCTGCCGCTATGCGCCCTGTGGCGCTGCAACTTGCCTCATCCGCACCGGTTGCTGGCGGCCAAAACATGGGTTGCCGAGCTTTTTTTTTCGTCTGCTCGCGTGACGCTGGGAGAAAAGCAGCAATGTTTACGCATGCATACACTCTGGACGATTAAAATAAGTAAAAACCTCTTTTTGAATAAACTTAAAGTTATAATGACGATCTTTCGCTACCGCCTGCTCGTGCCGAGCTGCGACAGAAGCGTGCAGATCGGTGTAGTTTGTACACCAGCGAAGCGAGGTTTCTTGGTGCAAATTAACCATCATGATTGTGGTGTGCTACGTGCCTTTCTGCGAATCAAGACAAGGGAAGACTCCTTATGTGACTTTTCATGAGTTTCCTGTGACCGAGGTCCATGAAAAATGGATTGAGGTGACTTCTGTGTTGTAAAAGACTACGCGTCTCTAAAGGAGTGAGTTGCTGGGCTGGTTGGTGGTGCATGAAAGACTGAGACGCATATCAGCGCAAAAAATAATAATAAACCGACAACCTAAAGAAATTAAACAACGACGCGCTATACTCATAACTATTAGCCAAAGAAAGAAGGAAAGACAACATGAGTGCACATATGCAAACCATTTCACTACATGTGGTTGTGAAACTAGGTTTCGAAACACACCCATTGTGTGAAGAACTAGCGTTAAATAAGTGATGTTATGTGCTGTTTTGTTTCAAAACCGTTGCAGAGTGTCTATCATTGATTATTCATGTACCTGCGATCTAGATTTGCTATTTGAGACGAAGGTATTTATGCACAAAATTGTCTGTATTGGGTTGTTTTCTATGCGTGCCGGATGCCGCGGACACTGTCAAGTGTCATAGTTCTTGCACTTTCTTGCCCAGACAGTAAATGCAAGCCAGCTGAGTGTAATACAACGGCAACGAGTTTATCATTGTATACACATATAGCTGTTATCATGAGTTAAATAAACATTTGGTGGCCAGCGCTTTTACAACCTGTCCACGTCGTCATTCTTTCTTGTTTTACACGCTGTTACATGTGTTTGTACCTGATTAGCGATTCACGCATGCAACCCACGCATTCTCATGAATTCACCGGCGCTCAGCTGGGGTAACTCTAGCGCTCCCTAGGCGGCGAAGTTCGAAATCCGAGCCGGCGCAGGCAGCTCCATAGACTGCCGCCAGCTGGGTAGGTAGGGAGTACGGTAGGTCGTGCCCGCATGTGGCCCGCAAGCGCTGGTTTCGAGCCTACGGTGTCGGTGCGATCGTGCGTTGTGGATCGTAGTAGGGCAAACGCTATTCTAAATCTCATATGGCACCCGCTACGCCCGCAGCGCTTTCAAACGGTATTCTAAAACTCCCAATTGCCAACTGTTTATTTGGGCGAACCTGCGCCCGGTAAACGGATAGTCTGATTACAGTAGCAGTCTTGCACAGATAGCAGTGAACGGAACGTCGGTCGTCGATCAACTACTGACAAGCGGCGAAGTGCGTCGGCATTTATACTCTTGCCATCGAATGTTCTAGCGTTATCGCTGGCGGGGACGTAGGTTCCATAATAATCTGTACAGTTTTCGGAGTGGGCGTGATCTTATCAAAATGATCTACTACAGTCCTGAAGCTTCTCGAAACCGGCAGGCGTAGTTTGCGCTGAGAATTGTGTAGTGTATTGGGGCGATAACAAAACTTGAAGAATGGAACGTATGAGCCTTCATGTGAGCCTACATCGCTCGATTATTTCACGAGAAACCTGAGTTTAAGTACCGTTGTCACAACATTAATCGGTGACGACTATGTTTTATGATGCCAGTTTTGTGGAAGAAAATCGTTGCTTTGCGAAAGGCCTAATGCATATTAAAGTTATTAAAAGAACATGCAAACATATTAAAAAGTGCCAATTGTATATATAGTCCGTCTGCTAATCTGCGTAAATTCACTGTAACCAGTTCTCATTGTCTATCAACAGCCTAAATTGTGCTGCTTTCCAAATATTTTATTGGCGTAACGCCAATGCAAGCGAGCAAATTCATGACGATGTTTTGTATTATAAGCATAGCTCTATTCATAAGTATCAAACGTGTTGGCAGGCAGTAGTCAATCTTGTTTTAAGATATTTACCTTCCTTTTATATGTACACAGTAAACACACACACACACACACACACACACATATATATATATATATATATATATATATATATATATATATATATATATATATATATATAGCAGACAGTAATGCCAAGGAATGTACAGGGGAAGTTATTAAAACCAATGGAATGTAAATAAGAAGAAAGAAAAGTGGATGAAACAATCACCAACTGTGAGCAGGAATCGAACCTACGACCTTCGAATAACGCGTTCAATGCTCTAACCACTGAGCTATCACAGCGGCCCTCCCTCCATCCACTTTTTTGGGTTTATCTGTGAATTTAGAAGTAGGAGTGACTGTCAGCGCCATCTATAGGCCAAACAACGAGTGTGAAAACACTCTTATGCGCATGTTTGGCGTCACGTAGCACGTGAACTTATTATGAACGGGCAGCTGATTAATTGTCCCTCTTATACAACCTAAACACACCAAGTCTGCCAGTACGAGACCCTCGTTCAATGAAATAAGGGAAAGAAGTGTATACCTAAGGGCTCGTTTTTCCGTGTTTTAACACAATATTAATGAGATATAACAGACAGTAATGCCAACGAATGTACAGGAAAGTTATTAAAACCAATGGAATGTAAATAAGAAGAAAGAAAAGTGGATGAAGCAATCACCAACTGTGAGCAGGAATCGAACCTACGACCTTCGAATTACGCGTTCGATGCTCTAACCACTGAGCTATCACAGCGGCCCTCCCTCCATCCACTTTTTGGGTTTATCTGTGAATTTATAAGTAGGAGTGACTGTCAGCGCCATCTATAGGCCAAACAACGAGTGTGAAAACACTCTTATGCGCATGTTTGGCGTCACGTAGCACGTGAACTTATTATGAGCGGGCAGCTGATTAATTGTCCCTCTTATACAACCTAAACACACCAAGTCTGCCAGTACGAGACCCTCGTTCAATGCAATAAGGGAAAGAAGTGTATACCTAAGGGCTCGTTTTTCCGTGTTTTAACACAATATTAATGAGATATAACAGACAGTAATGCCAAGGAATGTACAGGGGAAGTTATTAAAACCAATGGAATGTAAATAAGAAGAAAGAAAAGTGGATGAAACAATCACCAACTGTGAGCAGGAATCGAACCTACGACCTTCGAATTACGCGTTCGAGGCTCGAACCACTGAGCTATCACAGCGGCCCTCCCTCCATCCACTTTTTTGGGTTTATCTGTGAATTTAGAAGTAGGAGTGACTGTCAGCGCCATCTATAGGCCAAACAACGAGTGTGAAAACACTCTTATGCGCATGTTTGGCCTCACGTAGCACGTGAACTTATTATGAGCGGGCAGCTGATTAATTGTCCCTCTTATACAACCTAAACACACCAAGTCTGCCAGTACGAGACCCTCGTTCAATGAAATAAGGGAAAGAGGTGTATACCTAAGGGCTCGTTTTTCCGTGTTTTAACACAATATTACTGAGATATAACAGACAGTAATGCCAAGGAATGTACAGGGGAAGTTATTAAAACCAATGGAATGTAAATAAGAAGAAAGAAAAGTGGATGAAACAATCACCAACTGTGAGCAGGAATCGAACCTACGACCTTCGAATTACGCGTTCGATGCTCTAACCACTGAGCTATCACAGCGGCCCTCCCTCCATCCACTTTTTTGGGTTTATCTGTGAATTTAGAAGTAGAAGTGACTGTCAGCGCCATCTATAGGCCAAACAACGAGTGTGAATACACTCTTATGCGCATGTTTGGCGTCACGTAGCACGTGAACTTATTATGAGCGGGCAGCTGATTAATTGTCCCTCTTATACAACTCAAACACACCAAGTCTGCCAGTACGAGACCCTCGTTCAATGAAATAAGGGAAAGAAGTGTATACCTAAGGGCTCGTTTTTCCGTGTTTTAACACAATATTAATGAGATATAACAGACAGTAATGCCAAGGAATGTACAGGGGAAGTTATTAAAACCAATGGAATGTAAATAAGAAGAAAGAAAAGTGGATGAAACAATCACCAACTGTGAGCAGGAATCGAACCTACGACCTTCGAATTACGCGTTCGATGCTCTAACCACTGAGCTATCACAGTGGCCCTCCCTCCATCCACTTTTTTGGGTTTATCTGTGAATTTAGAAGTAGGAGTGACTGTCAGCGCCATCTATAGGCCAAACAACGAGTGTGAAAACACTCTTATGCGCATGTTTGGCGTCACGTAGCACGTGAACCTATTATGAGCGGGCAGCTGAATAATTGTCCCTCTTATACAACCTAAACACACCAAGTCTGCCAGTACGAGACCCTCGTTCAATGAAATAAGAGGAAAGAAGTGTATACCTAAGGGCTCGTTTTTCCGTGTTTTAACACAATACTAATGAGATATAACAGACAGTAATGCCAAGGAATGTACAGGGGAAGTTATTAAAACCAATGGAATGTAAATAAGAAGAAAGAAAAGTGGATGAAACAATCACCAACTGTGAGCAGGAATCGAACCTACGACCTTCGAATTACGCGTTCGATGCTCTAACCACTGAGCTATCACAGCGGCCCTCCCTCCATCCACTTTTTTGGGTTTATCTGTGAATTTAGAAGTAGGAGTGACTGTCAGCGCCATCTATAGGCCAAACAACGAGTGTGAAAACACTCTTATGCGCATGTTTGGCGTCACGTAGCACGTGAACTTATTATGAGCGGGCAGCTGATTAATTGTCCCTCTTATACAACCTAAACACACCAAGTCTGCCAGTACGAGACCCTCGTTCAATGAAATAAGGGAAAGAAGTGTATACCTAAGGGCTCGTTTTTCCGTGTTTTAACACAATATTAATGAGATATAACAGACAGTAATGCCAAGGAATGTACAGGGGAAGTTATTAAAACCAATGGAATGTAAATAAGAAGAAAGAAAAGTGGATGAAACAATCACCAACTGTGAGCAGGAATCGAACCTACGACCTTCGAATTACGCGTTCGATGCTCTAACCACTGAGCTATCACAGCGGCCCTCCCTCCATCCACTTTTTTGGGTTTATCTGTGAATTTAGAAGTAGGAGTGACTGTCAGCGCCATCTATAGGCCAAACAACGAGTGTGAAAACACTCTTATGCGCATGTTTGGCGTCACGTAGCACGTGAACTTATTATGAGCGGGCAGCTGATTAATTGTCCCTCTTATACAACCTAAACACACCAAGTCTGCCAGTACGAGACCCTCGTTCAATGAAATAAGGGAAAGAAGTGTATACCTAAGGGCTCGTTTTTCCGTGTTTTAACACAATATTAATGAGATATAACAGACAGTAATGCCAAGGAATGTACAGGGGAAGTTATTAAAACCAATGGAATGTAAATAAGAAGAAAGAAAAGTGGATGAAACAATCACCAACTGTGAGCAGGAATCGAACCTACGACCTTCGAATTACGCGTTCGATGCTCTAACCACTGAGCTATCACAGCGGCCCTCCCTCCATCCACTTTTTTGGGTTTATCTGTGAATTTAGAAGTAGGAGTGACTGTCAGCGCCATCTATAGGCCAAACAACGAGTGTGAAAACACTCTTATGCGCATGTTTGGCGTCACGTAGCACGTGAACTTATTATGAGCGGGCAGCTGATTAATTGTCCCTCTTATACAACCTAAACACACCAAGTCTGCCAGTACGAGACCCTCGTTCAATGAAATAAGGGAAAGAAGTGTATACCTAAGGGCTCGTTTTTCCGTGTTTTAACACAATATTAATGAGATATAACAGACAGTAATGCCAAGGAATGTACAGGGGAAGTTATTAAAACCAATGGAATGTAAATAAGAAGAAAGAAAAGTGGATGAAACAATCACCAACTGTGAGCAGGAATCGAACCTACGACCTTCGAATTACGCGTTCGATGCTCTAACCACTGAGCTATCACAGCGGCCCTCCCTCCATCCACTTTTTTGGGTTTATCTGTGAATTTAGAAGTAGGAGTGACTGTCAGCGCCATCTATAGGCCAAACAACGAGTGTGAAAACACTCTTATGCGCATGTTTGGCGTCACGTAGCACGTGAACTTATTATGAGCGGGCAGCTGATTAATTGTCCCTCTTATACAACCTAAACACACCAAGTCTGCCAGTACGAGACCCTCGTTCAATGAAATAAGGGAAAGAAGTGTATACCTAAGGGCTCGTTTTTCCGTGTTTTAACACAATATTAATGAGATATAACAGACAGTAATGCCAAGGAATGTACAGGGGAAGTTATTAAAACCAATGGAATGTAAATAAGAAGAAAGAAAAGTGGATGAAACAATCACCAACTGTGAGCAGGAATCGAACCTACGACCTTCGAATTACGCGTTCGATGCTCTAACCACTGAGCTATCACAGCGGCCCTCCCTCCATCCACTTTTTTGGGTTTATCTGTGAATTTAGAAGTAGGAGTGACTGTCAGCGCCATCTATAGGCCAAACAACGAGTGTGAAAACACTCTTATGCGCATGTTTGGCGTCACGTAGCACGTGAACTTATTATGAGCGGGCAGCTGATTAATTGTCCCTCTTATACAACCTAAACACACCAAGTCTGCCAGTACGAGACCCTCGTTCAATGAAATAAGGGAAAGAAGTGTATACCTAAGGGCTCGTTTTTCCGTGTTTTAACACAATATTAATGAGATATAACAGACAGTAATGCCAAGGAATGTACAGGGGAAGTTATTAAAACCAATGGAATGTAAATAAGAAGAAAGAAAAGTGGATGAAACAATCACCAACTGTGAGCAGGAATCGAACCTACGACCTTCGAATTACGCGTTCGATGCTCTAACCACTGAGCTATCACAGCGGCCCTCCCTCCATCCACTTTTTTGGGTTTATCTGTGAATTTAGAAGTAGGAGTGACTGTCAGCGCCATCTATAGGCCAAACAACGAGTGTGAAAACACTCTTATGCGCATGTTTGGCGTCACGTAGCACGTGAACTTATTATGAGCGGGCAGCTGATTAATTGTCCCTCTTATACAACCTAAACACACCAAGTCTGCCAGTACGAGACCCTCGTTCAATGAAATAAGGGAAAGAAGTGTATACCTAAGGGCTCGTTTTTCCGTGTTTTAACACAATATTAATGAGATATAACAGACAGTAATGCCAAGGAATGTACAGGGGAAGTTATTAAAACCAATGGAATGTAAATAAGAAGAAAGAAAAGTGGATGAAACAATCACCAACTGTGAGCAGGAATCGAACCTACGACCTTCGAATTACGCGTTCGATGCTCTAACCACTGAGCTATCACAGCGGCCCTCCCTCCATCCACTTTTTTGGGTTTATCTGTGAATTTAGAAGTAGGAGTGACTGTCAGCGCCATCTATAGGCCAAACAACGAGTGTGAAAACACTCTTATGCGCATGTTTGGCGTCACGTAGCACGTGAACTTATTATGAGCGGGCAGCTGATTAATTGTCCCTCTTATACAACCTAAACACACCAAGTCTGCCAGTACGAGACCCTCGTTCAATGAAATAAGGGAAAGAAGTGTATACCTAAGGGCTCGTTTTTCCGTGTTTTAACACAATATTAATGAGATATAACAGACAGTAATGCCAAGGAATGTACAGGGGAAGTTATTAAAACCAATGGAATGTAAATAAGAAGAAAGAAAAGTGGATGAAACAATCACCAACTGTGAGCAGGAATCGAACCTACGACCTTCGAATTACGCGTTCGATGCTCTAACCACTGAGCTATCACAGCGGCCCTCCCTCCATCCACTTTTTTGGGTTTATCTGTGAATTTAGAAGTAGGAGTGACTGTCAGCGCCATCTATAGGCCAAACAACGAGTGTGAAAACACTCTTATGCGCATGTTTGGCGTCACGTAGCACGTGAACTTATTATGAGCGGGCAGCTGATTAATTGTCCCTCTTATACAACCTAAACACACCAAGTCTGCCAGTACGAGACCCTCGTTCAATGAAATAAGGGAAAGAAGTGTATACCTAAGGGCTCGTTTTTCCGTGTTTTAACACAATATTAATGAGATATAACAGACAGTAATGCCAAGGAATGTACAGGGGAAGTTATTAAAACCAATGGAATGTAAATAAGAAGAAAGAAAAGTGGATGAAACAATCACCAACTGTGAGCAGGAATCGAACCTACGACCTTCGAATTACGCGTTCGATGCTCTAACCACTGAGCTATCACAGCGGCCCTCCCTCCATCCACTTTTTTGGGTTTATCTGTGAATTTAGAAGTAGGAGTGACTGTCAGCGCCATCTATAGGCCAAACAACGAGTGTGAAAACACTCTTATGCGCATGTTTGGCGTCACGTAGCACGTGAACTTATTATGAGCGGGCAGCTGATTAATTGTCCCTCTTATACAACCTAAACACACCAAGTCTGCCAGTACGAGACCCTCGTTCAATGAAATAAGGGAAAGAAGTGTATACCTAAGGGCTCGTTTTTCCGTGTTTTAACACAATATTAATGAGATATAACAGACAGTAATGCCAAGGAATGTACAGGGGAAGTTATTAAAACCAATGGAATGTAAATAAGAAGAAAGAAAAGTGGATGAAACAATCACCAACTGTGAGCAGGAATCGAACCTACGACCTTCGAATTACGCGTTCGATGCTCTAACCACTGAGCTATCACAGCGGCCCTCCCTCCATCCACTTTTTTGGGTTTATCTGTGAATTTAGAAGTAGGAGTGACTGTCAGCGCCATCTATAGGCCAAACAACGAGTGTGAAAACACTCTTATGCGCATGTTTGGCGTCACGTAGCACGTGAACTTATTATGAGCGGGCAGCTGATTAATTGTCCCTCTTATACAACCTAAACACACCAAGTCTGCCAGTACGAGACCCTCGTTCAATGAAATAAGGGAAAGAAGTGTATACCTAAGGGCTCGTTTTTCCGTGTTTTAACACAATATTAATGAGATATAACAGACAGTAATGCCAAGGAATGTACAGGGGAAGTTATTAAAACCAATGGAATGTAAATAAGAAGAAAGAAAAGTGGATGAAACAATCACCAACTGTGAGCAGGAATCGAACCTACGACCTTCGAATTACGCGTTCGATGCTCTAACCACTGAGCTATCACAGCGGCCCTCCCTCCATCCACTTTTTTGGGTTTATCTGTGAATTTAGAAGTAGGAGTGACTGTCAGCGCCATCTATAGGCCAAACAACGAGTGTGAAAACACTCTTATGCGCATGTTTGGCGTCACGTAGCACGTGAACTTATTATGAGCGGGCAGCTGATTAATTGTCCCTCTTATACAACCTAAACACACCAAGTCTGCCAGTACGAGACCCTCGTTCAATGAAATAAGGGAAAGAAGTGTATACCTAAGGGCTCGTTTTTCCGTGTTTTAACACAATATTAATGAGATATAACAGACAGTAATGCCAAGGAATGTACAGGGGAAGTTATTAAAACCAATGGAATGTAAATAAGAAGAAAGAAAAGTGGATGAAACAATCACCAACTGTGAGCAGGAATCGAACCTACGACCTTCGAATTACGCGTTCGATGCTCTAACCACTGAGCTATCACAGCGGCCCTCCCTCCATCCACTTTTTTGGGTTTATCTGTGAATTTAGAAGTAGGAGTGACTGTCAGCGCCATCTATAGGCCAAACAACGAGTGTGAAAACACTCTTATGCGCATGTTTGGCGTCACGTAGCACGTGAACTTATTATGAGCGGGCAGCTGATTAATTGTCCCTCTTATACAACCTAAACACACCAAGTCTGCCAGTACGAGACCCTCGTTCAATGAAATAAGGGAAAGAAGTGTATACCTAAGGGCTCGTTTTTCCGTGTTTTAACACAATATTAATGAGATATAACAGACAGTAATGCCAAGGAATGTACAGGGGAAGTTATTAAAACCAATGGAATGTAAATAAGAAGAAAGAAAAGTGGATGAAACAATCACCAACTGTGAGCAGGAATCGAACCTACGACCTTCGAATTACGCGTTCGATGCTCTAACCACTGAGCTATCACAGCGGCCCTCCCTCCATCCACTTTTTTGGGTTTATCTGTGAATTTAGAAGTAGGAGTGACTGTCAGCGCCATCTATAGGCCAAACAACGAGTGTGAAAACACTCTTATGCGCATGTTTGGCGTCACGTAGCACGTGAACTTATTATGAGCGGGCAGCTGATTAATTGTCCCTCTTATACAACCTAAACACACCAAGTCTGCCAGTACGAGACCCTCGTTCAATGAAATAAGGGAAAGAAGTGTATACCTAAGGGCTCGTTTTTCCGTGTTTTAACACAATATTAATGAGATATAACAGACAGTAATGCCAAGGAATGTACAGGGGAAGTTATTAAAACCAATGGAATGTAAATAAGAAGAAAGAAAAGTGGATGAAACAATCACCAACTGTGAGCAGGAATCGAACCTACGACCTTCGAATTACGCGTTCGATGCTCTAACCACTGAGCTATCACAGCGGCCCTCCCTCCATCCACTTTTTGGGTTTATCTGTGAATTTAGAAGTAGGAGTGACTGTCAGCGCCATCTATAGGCCAAACAACGAGTGTGAAAACACTCTTATGCGCATGTTTGGCGTCACGTAGCACGTGAACTTATTATGAGCGGGCAGCTGATTAATTGTCCCTCTTATACAACCTAAACACACCAAGTCTGCCAGTACGAGACCCTCGTTCAATGAAATAAGGGAAAGAAGTGTATACCTAAGGGCTCGTTTTTCCGTGTTTTAACACAATATAATGAGATATAACAGACAGTAATGCCAAGGAATGTACAGGGGAAGTTATTAAAACCAATGGAATGTAAATAAGAAGAAAGAAAAGTGGATGAAACAATCACCAACTGTGAGCAGGAATCGAACCTACGACCTTCGAATTACGCGTTCGATGCTCTAACCACTGAGCTATCACAGCGGCCCTCCCTCCATCCACTTTTTTGGGTTTATCTGTGAATTTAGAAGTAGGAGTGACTGTCAGCGCCATCTATAGGCCAAACAACGAGTGTGAAAACACTCTTATGCGCATGTTTGGCGTCACGTAGCACGTGAACTTATTATGAGCGGGCAGCTGATTAATTGTCCCTCTTATACAACCTAAACACACCAAGTCTGCCAGTACGAGACCCTCGTTCAATGAAATAAGGGAAAGAAGTGTATACCTAAGGGCTCGTTTTTCCGTGTTTTAACACAATATTAATGAGATATAACAGACAGTAATGCCAAGGAATGTACAGGGGAAGTTATTAAAACCAATGGAATGTAAATAAGAAGAAAGAAAAGTGGATGAAACAATCACCAACTGTGAGCAGGAATCGAACCTACGACCTTCGAATTACGCGTTCGATGCTCTAACCACTGAGCTATCACAGCGGCCCTCCCTCCATCCACTTTTTTGGGTTTATCTGTGAATTTAGAAGTAGGAGTGACTGTCAGCGCCATCTATAGGCCAAACAACGAGTGTGAAAACACTCTTATGCGCATGTTTGGCGTCACGTAGCACGTGAACTTATTATGAGCGGGCAGCTGATTAATTGTCCCTCTTATACAACCTAAACACACCAAGTCTGCCAGTACGAGACCCTCGTTCAATGAAATAAGGGAAAGAAGTGTATACCTAAGGGCTCGTTTTCCGTGTTTTAACACAATATTAATGAGATATAACAGACAGTAATGCCAAGGAATGTACAGGGAAGTTATTAAAACCAATGGAATGTAAATAAGAAGAAAGAAAAAGTGGATGAACAATCACCAACTGTGAGCAGGAATCGAACCTACGACCTTCGAATTACGCGTTCGATGCTCTAACCACTGAGCTATCACAGCGGCCCTCCCTCCATCCACTTTTTTGGGTTTATCTGTGAATTTAGAAGTAAGT